>PVHY01002853.1:92040-118456 GCA_004024945.1 Uropsilus gracilis | reverse complement strand
ATCCATTTCCTCGTCCTTGGTGAGGGTGCGATTTCCCGGGACTTGGTAGAACATGCTGTTTATCATTCCTGTACTGCTTTTGGAGCACCTTTAGTCTTGGTGGGTCTCATCTCTGCAGTTTGTGCCACGTTTTGTTGCTCCTTCAGTCATGCTTCAGGTCTTTGGCTTTGGGGCCATGACTCTGTCTTATATTTTGGTAGAGCAGATCCTCGAAGGGACATCCATCAGCTGATGGTAGGTCTCCTCCCTTGGGGCTTTGCTGCGGGGCCGCTGTCATTAGACAAGCCCCCCTTTTTTTTGAGCCTAGGTCTTGCTATTTTTGCCTGTGGAACCGCAAACTACTGTTGCCCATGTATACCACATCTTCTTCATCCATTTATCTGTGTTGGGACATTTGGGTTGTTTCCATGTCCTTGCAATTATAAACAGTGCTGCAATAAACATCCGAGCACATATATCCTTTTGTACCCGCATTGAGGTCTCCTTTGGGTAGATTCCCAGAAGAGCCATTGCTGGGTCAAATGGTAGTTCCATTTTCATTAGTTTGAGGGTCCTCCATACTGCTTTCCATAGTGGCTGGACCAGTTTACATTCCCACCAGCAGTGTGAGAGTGTTCCTTTCTCTCCACATCCATGCCAGCACTTGTTGCCTGTTTTTTTGATGTGGGCTATTGTTACTAGTGTAAGGTGATATCTCATTGTGGTTTTGATTTGCATTTCCCTGATTGCAGTGGCATTGAGCAATTTTTCATGTACCTGTTCATGATTTGTATTTCCTCTTTGAAGAAGTGTCTTTTTAGTTCTTCTCAACATTTTTTAATTAGGTTTCTTGTTTTGTTTTTGTTTAGTTGTGTAAGTTCCTTGTGGATCTGCATTATTAAACCCTTACCACTCTGTGGAGGGCAAAAATTTTTTCCTATTTGATTGGGCTTCTTTTAGTTTTTTCTGTTGTCTCTTTTGCTGTACAGAAGCTTTTTAGTTTGATGAAGTCCCATCAGTTTATGTTTTCCTTCAGTTTTTTGCCATCTGCAGATGTTTCCAAAAAGGGATTTCTGAATTGTAATTCATGGAGAGTTTTTCCCAGGTTTTTTTCTATGTATGTTATGATTTCAGGTCTGACATGTATGTCTTTTGTCTATTTTGAGTTGGTTTTTGTAGATGGTGTAAGGATGTTGTCTTGGTCCATTTTTTTTGCAGATCTTAGTCCAGTTTTCCCAACACAATTTATTGAAGAGGCTATCTTTGTTCCAATATAAGCTTTTCACTCCTTTGTCAAAGATTAGTTGACTATATATGTGTGTGGTTTTATTTCTGGGCTCTCAATTCTGTTCCATTGATCTGATAATCTGTTGTTGTACCAGTAGCATGCTGTTTTAATTATTATAGCTTTGTAGTATAACTTGAAGTCTGGAATAGGTAGGCCTCCATTCTCTCTTTTTTAGTCAGGAGGTTTTATGATATTCAAGGTCTTTTGTTATTCCATATGAATTTCTCTAATTTTTGTTCTATCTCTTTAAGGAATGTCATTGGAATTTTTATAGGGATTGCATTGAATCTGTAGATTGCTTTTGGAAGGAAGGCCATTTTGATGATGTTAATTCTTCCAATCCATGAGCAAGGAATGTCTTTCCATTTGCTTATATCTTCTATCTCTTTTAGCAGCTATTTAAAGTTTTCTTTGTATAGTTCTTTCACATGATTTGTTAGGTTTATTCCCATGTATTTAATTGTTTTTGGTGCAATGGTAAATGGGATGACTTTTTTAATTTCTTCTGCTTGGCTTTTTGCATAGAGGAAGGCTACTGACTTCTGTGTGTTAATATTGTAAACAGCTACCTTACTGAACTGGTTTATTGTTTTGAGAAGTTTTTCTGTAAATTTTTTTGGGTTCTCTACATAATCATATCATGTACATATAATGATAGTTTCAGTTCCTCTTTACCTATTTGTATCCCTTTTATATCTTTGTCTTGCCTTATTGCCCTGGTTAGAACTTCAGTACAATGTTAAAAAATAGTGGAGAGAGTGGGCATCCTTGCCTGGCTCCAGATCTTAACTAGAATGATTTTAGTTTTTCCCCATTTAAGATGATGTTTGCTGTTGGTCTATCATAGGTGACTTTTATTATGCTGAGGTATGCTCCTTCAATCCCCAATTTTTCAAGGGCTTTTATCATAATGGGTGCTGAACATTGTCAAATGCTTTCTCTGCATCTATTGATATGATCACGTGATTTTTGCTTTTCTTCTAGTTGATGTGTTGCATTATGTTAATTGATTTCCAGATGTTGAACCATCCTTGTACCCCAGGATAAATCCCACTTGGTTGAATAATGTGAATAATGCTTTTTATGCATCATTAGATTCGATTTGCTAGGATTTTGTTTAAAATTTTTGCATCCATGTTCATTAGGGAAATTGGTGTGTAGTTTTCTTTCTTGGTGATATGAGTGTGATGTTTGCTTCATAGAATGTGTTTGGGAGCTTTCTTTCTTTCTCTATTTTGTAGAAGAGTTTTAGTAGTAGAGGTGTTATTTCCTCTTTGAATGTCATGTAGAATTCATTTGTAAATCCATCTGGTCCTGGGCACTTGTTTTTAGGAGAGTTTTTATGACTGCTCAATTTTGCTGCTTGTGATTGGATTATTTAGGTTCCTATTCCTTCTTTGTTCAATTTTGGGTAGTTGTATTTTTCCAGGAATCTGACCATCTCATCCAGGTTGCTGTATTTGTTTCCATATAGATGTTCATCATAGTCTCTGATTATCTTTTGCATTTCTTTTATGTATGTTGTAATTTCTCCGCTTTCATTTGTGATTATGTTTATTTGAGTGTTTTCTTTGTTAGCTTTGCAAGGGGGTTGTCAATTCCATTTATTTTTTCAAAGAACCAGCTCTTAGCTTTGTTGATCTTCTGGATAGTTTTTTTGGTTTTTAGATTATTTATTTCTTGTTTTATTTTTATTGTTTCTTGTCTTCTGCTTGGTTTTGGGTTTTCCTGTTGTTCTTTTTCTAATTTATTGAGTTGGGATATGAGGTTTTTTCCTTTGGATAGTTTCTTGGTTTTTGATATGGTCCTGTACTGCTATGAACCTTCCTCTTAAATATGCTTTTGCTGAGTCCCAGATATTTTTGAATGTTTGTGTCTTCTTTGTCATTTGTTTCAAAGTAGGTTTAATTCTTCAATTACCCATTCTTTGTTTAGTAGCATATTGTTTAGTCTCCATGTATTGGATACTCTTCTTGCTTTCTCTTCATTGTTCATTTCTAGTTTGATAACTTTATGATCCAAAAAAAAAAGGTGGTATAATTTTAATTTTTGTGTATTTGTTCAAGTTTTCCTTGTGTCCTAATATGTGGTCAATTTTAGAGAAGGATCCATGTGCATTTGAAAAGAAGGTGTATTCCCTTCTTTGGGGGTGCAATGTCCTGCAGATATCTATTAGGTCCTGTTTTAAAGCTTTTGTGTACTTGTTTAGTTTCTGTTTTGCTGATCTGTCTTTTGGTGAGAGTGGGGTACTAAAAGTCTCCTATAATGTATGTGTTTTCACTAATATTTGTTTTCAGTTTTGCTAGTAGCTATCTTATGAATCTTGAGGCTCCCTCATTTGGTGACTGTATGTTGATAATTGTTTGTTTGTTTGTTTGTTTTTTTTGGTGGGTTGAACCACATACAATTAAGTAGTGTCTGTATTTATCCTTTGTCACTTTTTTTATTCTGAAATCTGTTTTATCCGCTATGAAAATGGCTACCCCTTCCCTTTTTGGGGGACTGTTCACTTGTAGAATAGTTCTCTATCCTTTCACCTTTAGTCTATGCTTATGTTTAGAGATTAGATGTGTTTCCTGGGGGCAGCAGAATGTTGGGTTCTGTCTTTTGATCCAGTGCACAATGCTGTCTTTTGATTGATGAGTTTAGCCCATTAATGTTTAGAGTGATTATTAATGTATGAGGTTCTAGTGTTGATTTTCTAGAGGTCATTTTGAGATTCTGCTTTGGTTTCTTGTTAAGTTTATTCTATTTATTCATCTGTGGGTTTTGGTCTTGAGACTTCATGCAATATTTCTTGGAGTGGTGGTTTGGTGGTAGCAAAATTTTGGAGATGTCTGAGAAGGTTCTAATTTT
Organism: Uropsilus gracilis; assembly: GCA_004024945.1. Classification (NCBI taxonomy): domain Eukaryota; kingdom Metazoa; phylum Chordata; class Mammalia; order Eulipotyphla; family Talpidae; genus Uropsilus; species Uropsilus gracilis. The sequence continues at coordinate 114,333 of PVHY01002853.1, read as the reverse complement.
TTCTTCATAAAGGATGGACATCTTTGCAGGGTAGAGTATTCTTGCCTGGCACTTTTTATCTTGGAGTTTTTTGAAGATATGACTCCATTCTCTTTTTTGCTTGGAGTGTCTCTTCTAAGAAATCTGAGGTGAGCCTAACAGGTTTTCCTTTGTAGGTTATCTGTTTCCTCTCTCTAGTCATCCTCATTATTTTTTCTTTATATTGGACTCTTGAAATTTTACGATTATGTGTCTTGCTGTGGCTTTTCCTTCATTAAAATAGTTTGGTGTCCGTTTTGCTTCCTGTATGTCTATTTTCACTTCTTCAAGTTTTGGAAGTTCTCTTATATAATTGCATTAAAAAGCCTTTCATTTCCTATGTCTTTCTCTTCCCCTTTGGGATTCCAATTACTCTTTTATATCCTTTCTTTAAGGTATCTGATAGATCTCTGATTTTTTCTTCTGTCTTCTTACATTGTTTTTCTCTCTTTTTCTCTCTTTGTTCTCTCTATTTCTGTATCCTCCAATGTGCTGATTCATTCTTCACTTTCTTCTAGTCTGCTTTCCATGGCTTTTCTCTGTATTTTTGAGGTCTTCTATCGCTCCTCTTATATACTGCATCTCTTTCTAGGGTTTCAATCTCATTCTTCTGTTCACCAATGATAATGTTTATTTTGCTACATTCCTTTTTATGTTTTTTCACTTCTCCTCTTAGCTCGTTGATTGCTTTTATCATATTGCGTCTGAATTCTGACATAAAGGGCATTTCTTCAAATTCATCCATGTTGGTTTCTGGAGGTTGTTTATCCTTTGGAGATGGATTATTTCCCTTTGGACGTACTTGAGTAATTGTGTTTTTCTTCCTGTGTTTTCTCTTCGAGTTTGCTCTACATACTGAGCAACAACTGCTCTAGTAGTGCTTGGCATGTTGAGGTATATCAGATTGTGGTAGTTTCTGCCCTTTTGCCTTGTGTGTATAATTTCTTGCTTCTGTTGGCCTGTGTTTGGGGGATGAGTTCCTTTCCTTTGTTTCTGGGCTGTGTGTTCTGTGTTTTTCTTTTGAATTCTCTATCCAGTGTTTTAATTCTTGTTGAGGACCCTCATCTACGTTGATTCCGATAGGTGCTGGTGCCGCTGGCACTCTCACTGGTGGATGGGTGCTACAGATGTCCCAGTGCCAGTCCAGACATGCCTCTGCTGCTGCCCACCAGGGAGGGGGTGGGTGTGATGGTCTCTGAAGTGATGTAGTGGGAAGGGAAGTCATGAAATGGGTCGCTAGACACCGGAGTGCCCCTGGCACTCTGACCTGCCTACGGTGCTAAAGATGTCCTGGTGTCAGCCCAATTGCGCTTTTTCTGCTGCCCACCAGGGCCACCATGAACTATTATATTGACTGTTGGTTTCTAAAATATAGGCCTTTATTATATTGAAGTAGGTTCCTTCTATTCCCATCTTGTTTAGAATTTTTATCTTAAATGGGTGCTGAATCTTTCTTATCAAATGCCTTTTCTGATTCCATTAATATTATTTTTTTTTTCATTTGCTAAACTGATATATTACATTAATTAATGGGCATATATGTATTAAACCACCCTTGCATTCCTGAAATCAATCGCATTTGATCATGGTATATAATCTTTGTGCTCTGCTGTTGTACTCAATTTATTCTTTATTATTGTGTTGTTATAAATCTCTTAGATTCCACTTGGGGGGGGGTTAGGAGTGGGGGGTTGTTGTTCTTATGTCCCCTGGTGCCACATCATTTTGTGTTTATATTTATGAGTGTTGTCTTTCTGGTTGTATTAGACTAGATGTGGTATCCATATCCTATATTATTACCTTTCTTAACTGGAAATATATTTTATTAGATTTACATGTAGCCACTACTGACTTTTTTTTTTTTTTTGATGGCCATTTACTACTATAACTAACTTCCAGCCTTTATCTCTAAGTTGATGCTTGTCTTTCTTGGTTATATATATATATATATTTTGTTGTTGTTGTTGTTGTTGTTGTTTTTGTTTTGAAATTCACCAGTCTCACTACTCTTGACTTATGAATTTAGACTTTGTAAATGTAAGAAGGTATTGAGAAATAAGAGTTCAACTTTTAGTATTTTGTTGGTCTGGTTTCTTTTTTTTTTAGTTTGTCTTGTAATTTTTATTTGTTAAAGGTTTTCTGTCCAATTTTTAAAGTTCCATTCTCATTGTCTTATATGTTACTTCTATTAATTTTGTTTGAGTATTGTTTATATGATCCATGTATGTTGCCTGCTGGACAGTCTGGTTTCTGACTTGTTGAGTTGAGCACATCTTTACTTTTCTTCCCCTTTCCCTGGACCATGTTAAGTGACATAGGTGACTATTGTCTGAACAGTCATTGTTCTATTGCTTTATATTAACACCTTTAGAATTTTTTTGGTGGTTTTTGCTTTTCAGTGAAGCTATTTATTCTCCCTTTTGTCTTGAATATTTCTTTAAGTACTTTAAATATCTTCTTCCAGTCCCCTTTGCTTGTAATTTGTCTGTGAAATGTCCTCTGTTAGTTTTGGTGGTGTCCCCTTCTATGTATTATTTTTTCTCAACGTTTTTAATATTCTGACCTAGTCATTGGTTTTCAGCTGCTTTATTACAATGCATCTTGGTGAGTCTGTCTGATATTATCTTGTTTGGAACTCTTCAGGCCTCTTGGATCACAGCATCTAGTTCGTTTCCTAGGTTGAGATGATTTGCTATAATTATTTATTAAATAAACTGTGACTTTTTATTTATTTTCCCCTTCTTGTACCTCCATGATACCAGTATCATTTCTATTCAAATTGTCTCAAAGGTTCTCACACTATTTTCATTCTTTTTCCTCTGTGTTATTCTATTTGTGTATTCTCTAACATTGTGTTTAGCTCATTAATTCTCTTCATTGCTTCAGTTTGTCTGCTGTTGTGTTTAAAAGCAATCGGCTTTGATATTTCTTAGCGCCATTATTTTTAAATGATGCTGCCTCATATATTTTTTGTCTTTATTCTGTTGCTTTATATCCTCCATTTTTTTTTTTTTAGTTTCATAAGTGTTATTAGAACCATTTACCTTGAGCTTCTGTCACGTTTTGTAGTTCTGCTGAAATGGGGCTCCTCTCAGGAATTTCTTTTTGCAATGGCATTTGTGTTCTTCTGTTCCTTGTCTTCAAATTTTTATGAGTTGCAGTAGGGATAGATTATCAGGCTGTTATATTTTTACCTGTGGTAGTGATCTGTCGTAATCTGAGTATTATTGCTACATGTGAGGGGTTGTAAAACAAGAATGGACCATGAGGGAACCAAATAATCTCCTTCAGTAAAACTTGGGAATTTGAGTTACTTATTGTGCTGTGGGTGCTAGAATTGTGTGATGGTGATCCATGGTGATCCCCTACTCTAAGCTAGCTCCTCAGTCAATGGTTTGTCTTTTTTGTTGTCATTAGTCTAAATAGAGTTTAGACTGTTTTATGTATTTTATCCCCTTCAAGTACTACATCTTAGTTTCATCAGTTTTGTGCAGTCTTTTTGAGAGCGATCAGAATTTGTTTAAAGATGAGCTTTGATCTTCCATTAACCCTAAAACTTACTCCACATTGCTTTGGTGCTAAAGCTTGCTGGAGTAGACAAAACAATAAGGATGAGGGAGGCATGGATTCACTGGTAACCAAACTCATGTCACCTGAAACCCACCCATCTTTTCTTGACATGGAAGTACAGATAGTGGAATATACTATAAACACTTTTAAAGAAAGGTTTGCCAGGAGAGTTTATATACAGAATTCAACCCTGAGAGTTAGTGTTTGATGTGTTTTAGTAATTTCTTTTACTTGTATGTTCATGAGAAATTTAAATTTATATTGTAATAGTTCTTCACTAAATCCTTAGTAATAACTATCTACAATAAATATGTATGTGTACCATCCATCTTTATCTTTCCCTCCATATAAGTATTTACATTAAATAGAACACCTTATTTCTCCCAGCAACATGCCTTCCATGGAAGAGCTGATCTTATGCAGCCCCCTTTTAGCATGAATTCACATGCTTGCTGCTGTGAAAGTGCAACCTCTGCCCAAGGGCAGGTAGTGTCAGTGTTTCTCCCAGTAACCCCTAAGTACTTGTGATGTAAAGAAGCCTTACAACACAGGGTGAACAATAGGATTGACATTGAATCCTTGAGGCCCAGTCCTGGATATGTTAGGTAATAGATCTATAGTTTTTTCCCTTGCCTAGATTTTCTCATTGCATTTATCAGTTTGTGATACTGAACCAGACCATTGTTCAGGATCCTGCTAGCTCTTGAGTACTAGGATTAGGGTTCTTATTGCCCTTCCTGTGAGTTGGCATTGTGCTTGGTTGCCTTGAATGGAGAAGTTCCATATAAGTATGTTGGCAGCTTAGATAGACTAGGGTTTAGATGATAAGCAATTTTTCGAAAGAAAGACTTTGAGGCTAGCAGGTTTATAGCCTGTTTAATGGTGCCATTGAAATTTAAATGACCTTGCAAATAAGAAAAATTTAGATAATTGTGAATAATATAGGCATTGAAGAGAGGTTGTTACACCCCTCTTTAAATACTAGCATGGTTTCTTTAAATCACTCAACTTCTGCGCATTAACCAAGTGGAACATACATCATTCACTGACATGTGAAGTGAAAATGTAAAGATGATATTCTACACACACTGATCCTTTTTCCCATTTTTCCACCCAGAGTTTTCCAGGAAACACAAATGCAGACAGTGTGGTCCACTACCGACTCCAGCCTCCTTTTGAAGCCAGGTTCCTCCGCTTCCTCCCCTTAACCTGGAGCTCCAAGGGAAGAATTGGCATGAGAATCGAGGTGTATGGATGTGCATACAGTGAGTGGTGTTTATTTCCATACTGAACTCAATTCCATGTAACATGTAGTAAAAACCCAACTGAAAACTGGATTTAGTTTGTTCATCTTTTTAACAAACTGTGTATGTCGAATTGTGTTTTATGGAAAGCTTTGTAACACTGTGTTTAGTTATTTTATGATTGAATACAGAGGTGGATTTGAATTTAATCTTAGATTCTCAGAATTTAGCAGAGTATCATTTTTATCATTTTTATACTTAATAAAGTTGAAATGAAAATTTAATCAATAAGGGTAATTTACTGTGACTGATGGTGCTGCTTTCCAAACTGAGATGACTCTCATGAGAACACAGGTGAATCAAGTGGAAATGCCACCATGTTCCCCATACCCTATGATGACTCCATTCTTCTTCACCTTGTATGATGTAACCTTCTTTTATACAGTGAGCTTTGACTTAACTTACTCTGCACTTGGGAGCATCATAACATGCTTCTCTCTTTACCCCACTTCTGATGAGAGTAGTAAAACAGGCAGTCAACATAAGTGAAAACACAAACTAAAGAGCATTCAAAAATATATTGAGAGTCAACTCAGCAGTTGTCATTTTGAAGATCTATAAAATACTGTTATTTCTTAAATTAGCACAAAAAAGAAATGTTAATTTAAAACACAATCTTCTAGAAAAGTGAGGAAAATCCATTAAATAAGTTGAATGAGAATAGCTTGTGCAAATGGGTTTTAGTTAGGTTGGTCGATGAGTTGTGATCACCCCCTTTTTTTTTTTAGCTGGCCCAGGCATTAGATTCAGAGAAAAGTGCAACTGTAAGTTCTACCACATCTAGAATATCTATTGCACCATATACATCCAATAGAACATTTCCTCATTCAATATGCACACCAACCAGATGTGTTTGGGATAGTAAAATTTCCACTGCTTTAGAGCAGGAAAAATGGAACCTTACAGAAAGAAGATGTTCATGAGAGCTCTTACCTACTGGAAGTAATATTTAAATAGTACCTGTTTTTCTTCCAAATTTGGTTCTTAAAACTATTATACTAGCAAGGCATTAATTTCTTTATTTCCTTGCTTGTATGATAATTTAATAGACATTTGCTATTTGCAGATAACCATGTTAGGTATTTGATTTGGGGAACAACTGTAAAAGTGCTTATTATTTTGGGCAAGAATGAAATATTTAATTTTAACATCAAACTCTTGAAATCTCAACATTGATTTTGCTATATCTAGAGCCTTGTAAGCTAGCCATAAGGTTCCCAAATGTATTCATTTTGTCAAGATTTTATGAGGAGTCACACACTTATACAAAATAGGTGTAAAATATTGTAGCATTCAAATGGGAGGTAGAAAATAGAGTGGCCAAAGATCATTTCAGCCATTGGACTGGAAAAGGAGCCTTCTCAGTAGTAAGCTTACAAAGTGAAAAGCTGGACAGTGAGAGATGAGGCAGGCAGGGTGCCTCAGTAAAGAACCTAAGACTCATTTCCCTAAGGGATTGGGAAAGGTGTGGGCATTGTGTGGTGCAGTGTGTTACTGACAAGCAATCAATAATCCCCACTTTGGTAACCCCACAGATGACGAGTGGTTTCTGAAGGTAAGACTTGCTGCGAGGCTACACCCCAGGTTCAAGGGTCCCAATCATTGTTAGCTTCATTAACCTTACAAATTCCACTTCCTAATTACCCATTTCCGGACCCTCCCATGCTTTCTGGTACTTATGTATCCATGGAACATTTAGCAGAGACTGTGTTGCATTGCCTTCAGACTTTTGTCCCTTTCTATTAGTCCTTTCCTTCCATTCTTTTGTTTCTTGGATCTTGCTCTGAGAGTACTTACAGCTGCCACAGCTTGGATGCCTGATATTTAGAGTTTCTCTTTGATCCCATGAAATTAGCATCTCCATCCCCCATTACTCTGGAAACAACTTCAGGTTTACTTACTTCAAAGCTGCTCAGCAAGCTCTCTGATGGGGATTTGCCATTAGCTTGATGTTCTTTGTGAGAATATATTCAGTTCCTTGGGTAAGATTAGTACAAGGAAGATTAAAGTTGTGTGCCTGATGCCCAAAAAGTCTAGTTGACTGCAACTGTCTTGGGATCCTAAATTCAGCGAATGAAGCTATTGGGTATAAGAAACTACTAGTTTTAAAAACAATGCAGGCAAATAACAATCACCATATGTAAGTCAACACAAAATCCACCCCTTAATAGTGTAAGCTTTGAATATCTTCATTTGTATTTTAAATGATTGATGGTCAAACATAACTCTGCATTTTCAGTTTTGACAGTAATCTAATACATGGTTTGTAGCCACCAGCAATCATTATTATCTTCATTTATATTTCCACTGCTCTGTTATTATTGAAAAATGTCCAAGTTGCTTATCTTGGCATATAATGTCTACTAGATGCAACTTCTCTTTCCAGTTTCTTTTCTTATACTCCATTTAAAGCAGTTGGTATTCCTATAAACACTGCATTTTTATGGCTTTCTGGCTTGGTGTGTATGTTTCTCTACCTGAAAGGATCTTCCCCCATTTTAAGCTAGGAATGAAGCACATGGGGTTCTTCTTAAAAGAAGAAGGGTCCCTCTCATGACCTGCACATAGAGGTCCAGGGTTTGCTGTTAGTGGCCTTTGACCCTACCTTGTCCTCAAGTTATGTGCCCCCTTGCAGGCCCATTCACCAAGGTAGGCAATCTCTGTCACACTTGCTCTAGGCCTTATATTTCACTCTCAAGATATGTCCCTTTTCAGCACTCACCCATTTTCAGTAACATTTGCTTTCTGTCTCACCAATTCCAAATGGACATCTCAGAACATCTGTTCAGATGTCAGGACACTTTCAGCCCACCCTTCATTTTTTTAACATGATATTTATGTATAATTTGGTCTCTTCTGTCATTTCCTTCCTTTCTCCAGTTTTGCCTTCCCATGTTCATACATGGTGTTGTTCTCAGGTCATCCTTTGACAACTGCACTAGTCCCATCATTTGTGCATAGTAGCCTTGTGAGTTTTGTTAATGTGCTTATTGTTTGCATAGAGAGGAAAGAAAGGACCATATAAATATTAGGAATATGGCATAGACAAGCACAAGATGGCAAGACCTACAGGGGATCTACCAGGTGCCCATGAGGCTACAATCCTGGGTCAAATCACACATTAAAGAGAGGAGAAGGGGAAAGATAATACAATTGAATGTTTTAAAATAGGTGTAAAAATATATTAACTACAATGATAAAAATACAGATTTTATTTAATGACTCCAGCAGGTGTCAATATTTTTAAACCCATTACTGAATCTATCAAAAAAAAAGAGTTTATATTTTGAAACATTTAAGGAGATTTTGGGGGGAAATGTACACATCACAACTTCCTTTTCTTTAGTACTGATTCTATTCTAGTAGCTTCAGAAGATCATGGGATAGAAATGAAAGTAGTCACCATGAAGAGAAACCTGGAACTAAATAATGGTCTTTAGTCATAAAAGGGAATGCTGATCTATGGTCTCTCATTCCAATTATGAAAAAAATAGTAAACAGTGAAACTAGATTAATTTATCCTATGCGAGTCTCTGTGGTGAGTAAAGTGGTTACTCCACAAATTTCTGTCCTGGATGTTGACAATCCAGTGCTGATGAGGGGAAATTTCTATTTTTTTCACCTGCTGGATTTGGGAATGGGTTTCTGATTCTCAACACACAAAGTATGAATAGAACATAGAACTTGATCTAAGAATAAAAATGTTTCTTTAAACTTTTATCCTATAATTTACACATTTTATCTAATATTAATTAGGAATATATTAAATTTAAATTAGGAAGATATTAAAATTAAGATAATAACTCCAAAATTTTTGAATCTGAACATCCTCTTATAGTTTTTGGTTATAATAACCCTTTGCTTAATGCTATTTTAATTTCTTTAATTTCTGTTGAAATTATTACACAATTACCAACTGATTTATTTTTAATCACCCCCCAAATTAAAGTTATTAGCATACTATTGCATATAAGGGAGTATAGCTAAGGAATTCTATGTTGAAAAACATAAATATATATCTAATAAAGTTATAGCAGAAGAAACAAAATGGGTTATACTTATAATAACTAGTTAAGTTAGAGGTATTCAAATAACTTCCATGGATTTAAAATGTTATTTTAAATATTGTAATTTGTTGCCAGAATTTGAAGGCTGAAATGATCTTTGGTGTCTGAAGAACTTCAGAATTGGGAAATAGGACTTATTATTAAGAAAAAAGCAATCTCTTATCAATGATACTGTTCTCTTACACAAACACATCAAAGCACATCAAACTTAAGAAGTCCCAAGTTGCTCCCTAACCAGCTCCACCATAGCTCTACACCTTCTTTTCCTCCAGTGTTCCTTGTTTGATTAATGATTTCATGATTCACCAGGAACTATATGCAGAGAACTTGGAATTTCCTTTGACAAATTGGTATCCTTGCTTATTCAATTAATAATAGATTTTTAATTCTTTATGTACAAATTATACCCTAAATCTCTAGCTCAACTCACCCTTGATGCAAGTCAAAGGAACCTCTCCTGAATTAGTGCAAACTGTTTCCTAATTTAGTTCTCCACATTTATACTCATTAGTACACTATCATTTGCCCTAGTAGCTAAATTACTTCAAAGATCACACACCTAGTGTAATTGAACAGTTATACCTGTTTACAACCTTTAGTACCATTGCTTTATTTTTATGATAACATCCACACTTCTTTTTTCTTTTTCTTTTTCTTTCTTTTTTTTTTTTTTGAGACTAGGTCTCTCTATGCTCTGTTTCCTGGGGTACTGCGGACTCAAGCGATCCCCAGTCTCAACCTCCCAGGTAGCTGGGATTACAGGTGCCTGCCACGGCGCCATGCTGCTTTTTCGAGACTAGGTCTCACTATGTTGCCTGGGGTAGTCTCAAACCCATGAACTCAAGGGATTCCAAGCCTCTTGCCTCCCAGAGTTTGGACAACAGGAGCTTGGATAACAGGCACGTGCCACCACACCAGACAATATCCATACTTCTCAAGGTTTTCCAGGGAGTGGCATTGTCCCTGATGTGTCTCTAATCTTATGACTTGCCAGTCTCTGCTTTGTTTTCATTCCCTTTCCCACCTACCTTCTTTTTGGTTCCACTGGTCCTCTCCTTTGCAAATGTGGTTTCCTGGGCTTGAAGTGTTTCTTTCCATTCTTTTCACCTGGCAGTCTGCAGTCCTGGACTCTATTTGAATCTGTTCACCCCCTGCACCCCACTGTTAGTCTAAATTTGATTTCTCCTGGCTGCTCAGTCCATCAGCAATTTGCCTCAGCCAGTACTGGACTCTCAGAGTATCTGTGATCCTGGCCTTCCCTAATTATCACCAAGATGGTGACTGTTGACATTGCCTCTGGGGATGGAATTTCCATGCCCCCTACTTCCCAGCAGTAATAGTGTTATCTACACTTTTACTAAAAATCCTTTTTACCAGCTTTTCCTAGACCAGAAAAAACCTGTATCTTGCAATCTAATACAAAGTGCAAAAACCCTTATTAACCCTTAAGCTACCTCACACCTAGTTATCTAGTTCCAATACCTGCTGCCTGCCACTTTAAACTTGAATTTTTTACTACCCACAGCTCTTGTAATTACAGGTCCTGGCTGTAATTTCCAAGCCAGATCAAACTCTTGAAGTTATCAAGCTATTTATTACTAAACATGAAAGTGATTATCTATATATGTATTACAAGATAAGCATGTAAAGCCCCAGTTACCCCATTATATGTGCTACAAAATAAACATAAAAGACCACTTACCCCACCACATGTGCCAAAACTGTCTTTTAGTCTCTGGTCATCTCACCACATGTCCAAGCAATCTGAGTTCAGCAGCATGTGTTGAAAAAGCAGGGAATTCCTCTTTTCCTCCTTTGGCATGTTTTGCCTTCTTCCAAGCACATGGTTGAAGACGTGATGTGTTCTTTTCTTTCAGTGTTCCTCTTAACTTTAGGCAGTAGGAAAACTCCAAGACACAGGAACCAATAGCAGGTACATCTTCTTAGGCCTCACCTCACTTGGCCTCTCCAAAAAACATTTGAGTCAAACTGGATAAGACAAACTCCAATACAAATTTTAAATCCCCAAACTCTTTAGACTCCTTCAGCAGACACTCTTAGATTATTCATGGCAATGTCATAAGTTCACCAGCCCAGGCCGAAGGCCATGAACCGCATGCTGCCTTGGCCTTATCACTGGGCTTTCATTTGAAAGTGGGCGACCCAAAGAAGACTTTTTGCCTTGACTTAAGCACCTACAGACCTGCTTCTCTCTCTCAGAAGCAGGCTCCAAAACAGACCATTACCATTTTCACTGTACCTGCCTACTATTGATATGCAAACATCAGCTACATTCCTTTGTATGTATATTTATTTCCATGTACCACTTTCTTTCTTCCTGAAAGTTTTCCTTAAACTTTTCTTGTTTTATGAATCTGCTGGTGAGAAATTCCTACAGCTTTTATATGTCTAAGAAAAGCCCTTACTTCACCTTTGTTTTAGAAAGTCATTTTCACTTGATATAGAATTCTAGGTTGACATATTTCTAGTCAGTGCCTTCCAGATGACTGCACTGTTTTCTCAGTGGCATTTTTTTCATTGCAGATCTTCAGTAATATGTATGTGTTACTCTGAGTGTAACACTTCTTTTAGATTTTGAGCAATCTGTGCTTTTATTTTTTGTTTTGTTTTTAGTGTGTGTTTATGTGTGTGTGTTTGGAGTTCATTGGGCTATTGGGGTCTATGGAGTTATAGCTTCATTTACATATAAACATTTTTAACCTGCTCCCTCAAATGTTTTTTAACATCTCCCACTTTCTTCCCCTTACAGGACTCATGTATGTTAGACAAAATATGTATTTTTTTTTAATTGTTTTGTTTTGTCACCTATTCACAGATTGTATATATATTTTCTTAAATTATATCCTTTATTTAATGTTAGAATATTGATGTCATCATGTCTTTGAGTCCATTACTGTCTTCTACAGGAAAAAAATGCTTATATTGACCTTTATCCCATTCACTGTATTTTTTTTTTAATTTGGTTATATTTTAGTTTTTACATTTTAGTATCTTCCCTGTATATTTTTCTTTGTTGAGCATGTGGAGAAGAGTTGCAATACTTATCTTAGTCTTTTTTTTTTGCTAATTATAATGTATGTGTCAGTTCTGAAAGGTCGACAAGGCACCAATATAAAAGGATAGTCAGGAAAGGTGGGTGATGGGAAAGAGAAACAGGAGCCAGGCCAAGTAGAATTAAGAAGAGTTTATTGCCATGAACTTCTGGGCGAGGTCCACTAACCCAGAGTGGGGGGCAAGTGAACTTGTGTCCACGTGGAGCTGGTGTCTGTTTTTATAGGGGCAGGGACATGGGGGGGTGGGTTTTGCTGTGTGAAGGGCAAGGTTAACAGGTGGGCAAGATTGTTTACTGGCAAGGTGGACAAGGCTGGGTTTGGTGGGTGAGGTGGGTGAGGTTGACAGCAGTTTCAGTTGTAGCCGGAGGGCAAGACTATGTGGTGTCCATAGAGAATTCATCCAGCATTCTTAATCCTCTCAGGTATAGAGACTCCCAGTGTCCTTAATCTGACCTTACAGTCTCATTATTACCAATGAGCACTGGTACTTGAAGAGTTTGCTTCTCCAGGGCACTCTGTGATCACTGCTTACCAGCTACTTTGCACTTTCCGTAGACTTTCCCCATCCACACTTCATGACCTTCCTGCTGGTGACTAATCAGCTGACTGCTCTCTATGGCAAAATACAATGCATTGACTTTATTTTATATATATTTAATTTATTTCCCTTAAACAAATCATGTTTGAGGATTCAGGGCTAATAAAAAATATATTTTCATGCATGCTAATTTTTTTTTGGTCATTCAGGTTGATTCTTGAACTTTTATAAGTAAGTGATATTTTATAAAATGTAATCTTTTTGAAAAGGCCCATACTTGTGCTTCTGATCTAAGTGTTTTTATTATAAATCATCTTTTATGTAATTTCTGTTTTTATTGTTTAGTCTATACTGTAGGATTTATTGGTAACACTTTGGTCCTTTTGTGAACCATGGTTGGCTCCTTTTCAGTATCTATTTGTAAATTGTATATGATATGTATTGTGTGATTAGTTTGAAATTTAGATTGTCTTGACTCCTTGTGTTCTTTCTTTCCAAAGTCCTTCAAACAAGAGGCTTTCTTTTACCTCTTCCATCCAGGGTTGTGAGTTACTTTCTGGCCCTCCTAGTTTCTTTCACCACTCACAATGATAACCTATGGTGTTCTGGTGAAACAAATTCTTTCACAGTGAAAGTGAGAAGGTGCAGGAAATCACTGTGAGCTCCTGGAGGGTGTCTCATTCTCTTTTTTCTACTTGTGTCCTAGGTATGTGACATCTAGGAAGGGATTCCTCAATAATAAATGAAAATGGAGATGTAGTTGGGGAGTGAGTGGAAATTAGGTAAAGAAGGGGGAAGATGGGAGTGGAAATGGTCTTTAACTAGCAAAACTATGTTATGTCAAAACAAACTGCTAAACAACGCAGAATTTAAAGCTACAGAAAGTGATCCATTTCAGTACCATTCTTCCATCTTATGGACATAAATATATAGCAAGTAACCAAAATATCGATCTGTTCTTTAGCATATAAAATATATTATCAAGAGTGGCCATGAATGAAATATATTGAATTATGCAATAGATACATCCAATAGACACATCCAAAAGAATAATTAAATTTACATTATCCTGTCAAAAATTGGGCTTTTCATTTTCAAATAAAGACAGAATGGTCAAATATTCATTTGTAAGCTTGTTCTGTTTATAACCATCTCTAACAATCAGGACCAAAGCACAAGACCCATTGCTAGATAATTCTGCAGAGTGGAGACAGCAAATTCCATCTGTAAAGGTCCAGCTAGCAGATAATTTAGGCTTTGTGTACACATGTGAGCTCTGCCACTTATTCTTTGATTTTATGCTTTTTTAAAAAAATATATCTTTAAAAGTCAGTTCATGGAGGTGAACAGTAACATCCTGCAGAATGATGTCATTCTAGATGAAGGAAAGGAAAAGTCTTAAAATTTCAACTTCTAAAAAAAATCCTTGACTTTTATCATCTTTGGTCTTCTAAATTGAGCTTGAGTTTACCATCACTTAAGGTCTTAATAAAACCACCAGAGCTCTTACAGGGTACATTACTTTTGAATTATTTTATTTTATTCACTCATGGACTACTTATGAAGATAAATGTAATTTCATCAAAATAAATATGGTAGAATCATTTATGGAAAAATTATCATTTTTAACTGCAAAATTAGACTGTAGTCATTAACTTTCAATAACTATACAGGGAGACAAACTGTAATTGGAGAATGTGACAATATTTAAATTCTTCATTATAAAGTTTTCATTAATTGACTGTCATGTAGAAAACTAAGAACTTCTATTGATAATTGTATTTTAATAGGCATACTTATTGAATTATGTAATGGAGTATAATTATTTAGCTTATATGATTTTGAGAGAGAATGTAGTGTTTGTACATTTTCTAATAAGTCTGTGAATCAAAATTCTGAGCTTTCAAAAAGTAACTTCATAGAATGAACTGTTCTCTTGAATTTTAAACTTAAATATGTATTTGAGTTAGACTGAATGAAAAGTTTATTAACCACAGCATTTTGTGTGATTAAATAGACATTAAATCATTGGGATGAAAGACATCAGCATCATAGTGTTCTGATTTTTCTTGCACCTTCATGATTGCACAAATGTAGTTGTAGGGAACAACTGTGCTCTTGTGCAATATAGAGGATAGGAATCTTTTCTGAATTTTATTGTGTACTTGTTGATCTGTCTATACCTGTTTTGACTTGTGTTATTGTTTATCTATTACAAAGTGTAAATTTTCATTATAAACCAAACTCAAGTGATCTTGATGTTGGAAAGATAAGACTGTGTCAGTGTCAAAAGAAAGTGGTGGCATCACACAGTGATCACACCTGTGGGAGAGTAATCTTCACAGTATTTTTGAGCACAGTTATAATGGTATATCTTTCCACTTTACTGAAAACCCATTACTTTGAGGTTAAAATAGTATTTAGTAAATCTGGTCTATATGTGTGAGTCTTACAACCAGAAAAATATATGACGATGACTGTTTTCTGAGAATTGTGCAAACCATAATCACTGGCTCACAAGTCAACCATTTACAGAGTGATACTGATAGTTTACCACTTATAGTGTGAGACCTATCATGAAATTCCAGAGAAAAAGTAAAGTTGAATGATCGTAAAATATATGGAGAGATTTTCCTAAGGGGAAAGTAATTTATGTTTCTTTCCTCCTTGTCATCAGTTTTCACAGGCTGAGGTTAGGACGTATGAAGATAGGAAAACTGGAATTAGAGCAACACAAGTTTTCATAGAAGATAATTTTGGGGGAAAATGTCAGGAAAGGCAAGCAGTGGGGTTCCAGTCTCAACTCACCCTAACCAGACAAAATTTGCAGTAGCATTTTGCACCTGTATTTAGTAAACCAGATATGCTATGTATATGTAAATGCATATGTTGAAATTTACATTTCAATATATCAATAAAAATTTGTTATATTTAGATGATTTTTAATGCCTTATTTTGTAGGATCTGAGATGGTTAATTTTGATGGAAAAAGTTTCTTGCTGTATACATTTAATCAGAAATCCAGGAGTCCAACAAAAGATGTTATTTCTTTGAAATTTAAAACTGGGCAGAGCGATGGGATTCTACTCCACAGAGAAGGACAGAACAGCAAACACATCACCCTGGGATTAGTTAAAGGAAGACTCCTCTTATCCCTTAGTTCAGGTAAAATCTCCATGATGGTGTTTTGGAAATATTATTTAGATGAAAATGTATTTTTACATTTATATTTTCATAATTGGTGACTAATTTGTCCTGAGACCAGAACACTTTTGAGAAAGAAAGGAGGACCTAGAAATAATTACACTGGAGTAAAAGATGTAATTACATCTGAAGGTGTCAGCTAAACAGAAATACAGCCATTCTATAGTTGACTGTGTACACAGGCAACACACATTTATCTTGAATATGCTTTCATGTAAAAAAATATGATTTGATTATTGGCTAATATCATTATTAGAACTGACTAGGTAAGCTGGTCATATCATATGGACACGAGTGAATCATTATACATTTTTTGAGGTGATACTATTTGTGAGGAGCTCAGATGAAAATATTCTTAAAAAAATGCAAATGCAGATGAGTAATAGCAATAACCAACACAGTTAAGACCAAAACTGCTCAAGATCCATAGAATATGTAAGATTAGGGTAAAAACAACTGATCATTTCTTGGAGCAGAATAAAAGTGTAACTTTCAAGAAATGCTGAACCTTAATAGAAATCATAGTATGAAACTGAGTGGAGCAGATTGTTTTCTTTTCCTCCCATTTTAGGCAATATGAGCCAAGCCTCCGCTGAAGCTCCCGTTACTCTCACACTGGGCAGCCTGCTGGATGACCAACACTGGCACTCCGTCCTAATCGAGCTCCTCAACACACAGGCCAACTTCACTGTGGACAGACACACTCATCATTTTCAGGAGAAGGGCAAATCCAGCTACTTGGATCTTAATTATTATAAGGTGTGAAAACTATTTTTAAGTGTTACAAATTTATCATTTGTATCCAATATAATCTTCAAGGTAGATAGAGAAATTTGTCCTACTATTTCATTTGGCAGTTACTAAGAATATAGATATTAAAATTTCTCATCACAAAGAAAAAAAGCACCATGTAGGATGATTATTATACAATAAATGCAAATATCAAATCATTATGTTGTCCATCTGAAAGTAATAGAATGATATCTGTTAACTATATCTCAATAAAAATAGAATATATAGACTTAGAAGATACTGTACGTACAGATAAAACCTTTCTTAGTAATTTAGAATTCTTGTGGAAGTCTTAGAATTCTTCCTGAGTGACAGCTGCACTGTGGAAGATGCATGCACTATCCATTGAGAAGGTTTATTCCTTATATGCCAAGTCTTCCTATGAGAGAGTAGGTGGTCACTGAATTCAGGGAATCTGTAGATGAACAAGTAGCCACACAACAGCACTGTTTGAAAGTATCTCCAGCTGGACTGCTCCTCTGTGTTGCATCTGGTGTTCAGCTCTGAACAGTTGCACTGGGTGTTTCTTTATGTTTAGACAATCCTAAACAGAATGGCAGCAGGGCCCTTGAAGCAGAGACCTCAAAATTACTGACCTCAATCCTCTTTAGGGGCCTCAGATGCACTTTGTCCTCAGTTCCACTGAGATGCTCAGAGCCCTCTGGCTCAGGAGTCCACTAGGGCCTGGCTTTTCCATTTCATATCAGACTCCAGGATGTGCTTAAGGTTGAACTATCTTAATGGAAGCTTGACAGCACCAATCAAACAGCTGGCATTGGATCCCCCCCCCCCTAGTTTCTAGTGTTCCTAATTGTTGCAGCCTCTCCCTGCTTTATGGCAGTTATTCAAATGCTGAATTGAAGCATTCCTATCTGATTGGAACTCCCATGGGTGGGAATCAACTAAAAGGACTAATCAGGCTCAAAAGGAAGACACCCTGAAGAATATTTAAGCCAGGCGCCAACCAGCTTGGAGGAGGTCTGGGTGGGAGAACTTGGAAGAGGACTTGAAGAGGCAGTGGGAAATGCAGGCAGATTTGTTCAGAAAACAACTGCTATAACACTGAATCCTGTCCTCTGGCACCACACCTTCACAGATTTGCCGTCCGAATTCACCTACTGAATGACACTCCTGGACTTGTGTTAGGTGTACCTGAAAGAGCTAACTGCTGTTGGCTTTATATCCAGCACCTCTGAGAGCTATTACACTGGTTCCTTCCTCTGACATGTCTGACCCCACCTCATGGTGCTGTTGTTTTTGGTGCCAACCAGTCTGGTGTCCAGTGCTTCCTGACCTGGGCTTCAGGTAGCTTTTGCTGACTTGAATTGCCTTTGCTGACTGCTGTGTGCCATCTCTGCTGAGAAGCCTTCAAGACCTGCATGACCTGAGAACTTCAAGACCTTTGTGACCTTCAACTTTTGACACCTCTGTGATCTTTGTTACCTTTCAGTCCTGCAACCAAATCAAAGCGCTGTCATTGTTTCAGGCCCTACCTCTAACATTTTCCTGTTTTCTCAACTTCTCTCCCCTTTGTAAAACTCTATTGTAACTGAACCCTGTGTCTGAATTTATCCTGCAATTGCAGTAGTAAGCATGAAGGTGAGAACCCACAAACTGTGACATTTTGCCTCTCCTAGGAACCTTGAATAGTACCAGAACCAGCATCTTGGGAAAACTTGGAGAAGTAGTCAGCATGTGTTCCAACCTGGTTTTTGAAATAAATAGGGCCATTTGGCTCACAGTACTCAAAATACTGTTTGGGGGGATTTTAAAAGAGTAAAACCATACCTGCAGCATGTCACCTAAATATATCCCATTTACTATGAATAGCAGCATTTTCTCAGAGCATCTGTCAAACAGTCCAGAAAATTTCAATGTTTATTTGATATAAATGGCTTCAGTAGAGGATACCAGTTGGAGATAGTGGTCTTGAAATGAGGTTAATAATGGCTACATTATCCTAACCCGTCAGAGTTTTAGAAGGACCCAAACTCTGTAATCTGAGCACTGGAAAGATTTATAAAGTAGAATGTCATCACAATTCGCTATATTGTTACATAGACCAAGATTTACTGTGGAAATAAATAGGCAATAGTCCATCACCAAAATTAGCATACCCATAAGAGAAGCAAAGTGATGAGTGTTTTTTAACACTATCTAAACAAACTAAACAAAGATAGGTAAATCTGCATTTGAAACTTTATTTAAAATTAATAATGGAAAATAATGCCAAATGAGATAATTATAGCTATGCTAGTCATTAATGTTTTAGGCAGATAATCAGAAAATCATTAAACAATATTATTTATGTCATTTTTTTCTTTCTAAGATCAGCTTCGGAGGAGTTCCTGGTGATAGAAAATCAGTGGTGTTCCCACATAAAAACTTTTATGGTTGTTTCGAAAATCTCTATTATAATGGAGTGGATATTATTGATTCATCCAAGAAACACAAACCACAGATCCTTATCATGGTAAGAAAATCTATATGGGAGTTTAAGAGAAAATGGAGGTACAATTTGTTCAAGTTAGTTTTAAGATATATCTTTCTGGCATAATTTATATACCTATATAGTCTATGTCCACACATATATATGTACATTAAATATGCAGATGTTCATGCATGCTTGCTTTAATATTTACATGTATATGTTTGGAAACAAACATAATAATTTTAAGAAGGTGCTAAAGTGTGATTGTATAACTTTATAATGCAGTGGTTGTTTGTTTACTCAATTTCATTTTCTTGTTTTTTCCCCTCCCACATGACACCAGGCACTCGCACCAAATTTTTTTGTTACTAAGCTAGTTGGTTTCTCCAAGTTCAGGCCTTCTGAACTGGTAGACACATGTTCACAGACATATTCATGAGTGCATCTGTTTCTACTTTTGCCATTGTTTATAAAAATGGGATGGTTTTGTATCAACTTTTCTTCCTCAGCAATACCTTGAGAAAATTCACAGTTATCAGAGAGAACTCTACATCAGAATGGCACTGTAGCTAGTTTGGTCATTTCCTATCCATGTCATACACTTTATCTGCCTTTTTTCCACTACACAAAGACAGTTTCATATGCATTTTCAGGTACTGGTGATTTTGTTTTGATAAAGTACCAGGAAGAATCTCAATCTAAGTTTTTATATAATTTCAGGTCTTAATAAATGGTGGTTGGGTTGCTTTCCCAAAAACTGTTAGTATAACACTATCCACTGATTATATGAGATAGAGTTTTCTAATATATCTTCTAGACTTTTGCCAGCCCTGTGCTTGTGAACCCATTTTCATTGTTATTTCATGTTCTATACTGGAGAATGAAACCACATGTTTATGATATAGTTGGATTTACTTTTCTAATCATTGTACATTCATATCCCTTTGCTCACTTTTTGGCTATATTTATTTTTAAGTCAGAAATTAAGTCTTTAGGCCGGGCATGGTAGCTCATGCCGGTAAGTGGCAGTCTAGGAAGCCATGGCAGGGGACAGGGATTGCGATTCAAGTCCTGCCTGGGGCATGTAGCAAGACCTAGTTACAAAAATATATAGCAGGGTGTGGTGGCGTGTGCCTGTTATCCCTGCTACCTGGAAAGGTGAGGCTGGGGATTGCTTGAGCCTGTGATACCCCAGGCAACATGAGCCTGCGGTTCCGCAGGCAAAAATAATGAGACCTAGTTTCAAAAAAAAAAGATTAAGTCTTTGTAATTCATTCTTATTTGATATAAGGATCATTTCTACACTCTGCCTGTAGGTACCAATTTGTTCATGCACTATTTATAACAAACCCAATCTTTTTTAGCACATAGTTGAATTATAACTTCCAGTATATACTAACTATACATATTCTCATATCTTTCTGTGGGTTAATGATTTTATCATATTCATATACCTATATCTATGTCAATACCACATAGACTTGATTCCATTTTTCAGTAGTATGTTTTAGTGTCTGGTAAGTTACATCACGTTTTGTTTTTTTTCTTTGTGTGCTAGACAGAAGAGAAAGGGCAATATGGAAAAACATTTTTCCATAGGAAATTTATCAAAAGTTATCTAATTTGAGGGAAATTCCTTTAGAGGTTTGCATTGGAATTACATTAAGCTGTTCCCATTCAAACTATAATTAAAGACAAGTTTGTTATAAGAACAAGAAGATAGCCTAGAGACAAAGGTGTTATTTTTAAACAGAATTGTATGAAAATAAAGACATGTCTGCTCCAGCAGAACAGACTGTTGAGAAGGTGACCTCCCTGTGTCCCCCCCAGCCTCTGAGAGTTCTGAGAGGCAGCCAGCTTGCTTTTAGAGCTTCCATTCTGTACATACCCTTTTTCTCAGATATGCAGAAACACACCTCCTCCTCAAAATGAGAGGTGGCTATTACTTGAGTGACATGTGATGTACTTGCAATCACATTTGCATAGTCAAAGCACCAAAGAGTTCCCTAATAGTTACTCCTCAATGTTGGTCTTCACATTGGATTAAAAACATTAAGAACTTGAGGTAGAAAAACTCTCACATTTTTGGCCCCTTGTCAAACATATAGCCCTAGAAAAAGTTGGCTGGACATTCCTTTGCAAATACTGAGAAATGGGGATGGAAATTTCCTAAAACATGTGCCTACTTCTAACAGTGCTTTGGTTTGAGGGAACTACAAAGCTAATATGGCTTTAATTTGATGGTAATGTCTAATTTTTAAAACCTGCTTTTCTGAGAAGTATAAGAAATTGTAAATAATGGGAAATCTGTTGCGAATTAGATGAAGCATCAGTCATACTCTTGAGCTTCCCTAACACACTCAACTGTGTTCACAGGGAAATGTGTCCTTCACCTGTTCACACCCTCAAACTGCCCCTGTGACTTTCCTAAGCACCAAGAGTTACTTGGCTTTGCCAGGCACCACCAGAAAGGATGAAGTGTCCATCACTTTCCAGTTTCGAACATGGAACAAAGCAGGACTTTTGCTGACTAATTGGTTTCAACACCAGTCTGGGGCGTTCAACCTTATTCTACTTGATGGAAAACTCAAGCTGAGTGTCTCCCAGCCTGGACATCCAGTGAGTGATGTCACTGTAGGTAAGAACATATACCAAGATGATAACAGCCATTTGTTGTCTCTGTAATATCTTTATGGCAAACCTAAGGTTGGTAATCCCTAAAATAAATGAATGTTTTAATCAGTAAGATACTCATAATTGTAGCAGAAAAAACTAGTTCTGTTTTCCTTTGAAGTAGGTAACTATAGGCTGTTGATGTATGAGTCAGTATGAAAGAATTTTAGCATAATTATACAAAAATTTAAAATATAACTTATTTGCAACTTGATGGTTAGCATCTAGTGCCACATTTGAATTATTAGATTAAGTCATAATTTTCCCTCTTTGTTAGCAGTTATTTCTACTGGGTGCTACTGGTTTTGGGTAAGGCTTCTTACAACTCTGGGTGGACATTCTGCTCCCACATTCCAAGGCAGATTCATTTATATCTGGATTTACTTCCAGAATGTTATCTTTAACCTGTTCAATTGAGTGCTGAAAAAAACAAACAAAATTTCAGCAGACACATGGCATGTCATTTCATAGATGTTGAATGTGGAAGGAATATCTTGCCTGATCTAGGGTTATGGGTTTTGGACAGAAAAGCCAGAAATAAAACTCAAAATTTTCTTTCTTTCTTTATATATATATATATATATATATATATATATATATATATATATATATATATATATAT
>PVHY01002853.1:0-91940 GCA_004024945.1 Uropsilus gracilis | reverse complement strand
ATCTTATATGTGTGCTTAACATCCCTCTCCCAACAAACACATCTATCAGTTATTGAACGTTTCTGTAAGTTTGCACTAACACATTACACAAATGTGCTATTGCCCCAATTTTTGAGCTCTTGTAGTATAACATGTTATTTTTTGGAAGCAATAGAAGGTAAATTTCTTTTGATACTTCAAATGCTGCCTGCTTTAACAACATTTGAGGGAAGAATTTTTATGCATTTGAAATAGATTTTAGAACTGGCAGATTACAATTGATATTTTAAATCTGTATCAAGTATTAAGCCATGTACCAAATTAAATCAAATTGTATAGAAGTTAAATTTCACTAATATTCTAAACTTTCAGAGAGCCTTTTAGACCACACCTAAATGTGGTACAGAAGAGATAGCAGACATTCATCTTTGAGGCTATTTCCAGTTTTTAGTTAATTTTTTTCTGTAACTTATCTCAATACCTAATGGTATAATCTCATGTGTTTGGGGGGGGGGGCTGGGGCAAGGCAGGGAGTCTTGGAAATAGTAAGAGAAAAAAAATGCATGTTTGTGCTCGCCTATGGAATGTCCCTCAAGTCAGAAAGAATACAATCTTACTCTTTTCCAAACTATCTCTCCTGCCATGATGTTACTAGACTATTAAACTATTTCATGTAGCACATGGGAAGACTCACATTTCCCATGAACATATATGCCTCCGACCTGTGTCAGCTGATCGCCTTGATAAGCACCTCACTTGCTCTCACCAAGTCTTGGGTTTTCATCTTTAAGTTGAGACTAATATAAGTTGTGGTAAGAATCAGTGCTATAGGCAAATAACTCCTTAGTCCACTACTGTCAGTCAGTGATAGCCCAATAACTCTTTTATTATTTAGAAAGGAGTTCTACAACCATTATGCCCTCCCTCTCCACTACCAGAGTGAGGCCTTTGGGGAAGGTGATTGGAGGGATTGATAGAACTAGAATCATCTTAATAGTAGCACAAATCAAAACAACAGAATCTGCCTTCTCTTCTCCATTATCCTTTGATGGCAGTACTGCTTGGAAAGAGGTTGTCCCTTCATCAGAAGCATAGTTGAAATCACACTTAAAAAAAAAAAAAAAGCAATTGTAATGGATACAAAATGAACAGACAAAAACTAAACAAAAACAAACTCTAGAAATCTGACTGTAGAATTGAAGCTACCAGAGGGAGTAGATGGGGAAGGGGAGCACAGGTGAAGTGGGGACCTATAGACTATGGTGGAGAAGTCTGGGTTTTTGGTAGTGAGTGTGGTGTGATACTATAACACCTGAATAGGTGTGAACCTCTATCCCTACATCAGGTATTGGTGTAAACCAGTCTTACCACAATAAAAAATAATACAACAGTAATAATTATAAAAGAAAATGAACACATTTTAAGTATTTTATTTTTTAAATTGGAATGGTTAATTTTACGAAAATTCATACAGACAAGTGACATCTATTACATATTTAAGGAGATATTCTGAAGTTTTTTCCTGAAAATTCTTCTATGAATACCACTATATCCTAGATAGAAGAAGAAGGAGAATGAGAGTTAGAAAAAGCAGAAAAAGAGAGAAGGGGGAGGGGTGGAAGAAGAGAAAGGAAAAAACTTGTAGGGAGGTGGGAATCTAGGGAGGAAGTATTTCACAAAATCAAATTAAACATTAGACGTTTAGTGTCAGATTTTAGATAGATATGATTATTATACTGACAAGTACACTGTTTACTTGCACCAACTGACATAGAGATATACCAACTGACAAGACTAGAAGGAACATTCAGAAATTTTGTATTGTTTAGTCTCCTAGCTATAGAATTACAAAACAATTCTCAGAACTTTATTTCAGAGTAGATGTATATTTTGCCTATCTAACCCAAGTCCTTCCTATTCCAGTTCTCTACTTTTCTCATAATTTTTCATGAATGAAATCAATGTTGAGACATTTTGATTTCACAAATCTAAAACAAAATATGAGAGTCTAGCATTACTTTTTACTCAGTAAAACACATGACAAAGGCTTTCGGTGACTTTAAACCTATCCCTTCCTGGGAAGTCTTATGAATATTTAACAGTCTGAGAAAAAGTAATAGTTGTTTCATACCTACTGGGTCATGTCTGGAAGACATTGCCCATAGGTGGATCTTAAGTCCATGTCACAGCCACTACAGAGAGCTAAAGCAGAAAGCAAAATGTCTGTTTTGAAGAGCATTCAAGGAACTTGACTTTACATGATCAAATGAACAATAAATACCTAAATATGGCATTAAATATGACTGACTAACTTTCTAATGGAAATATGACCATATTTTCTTTGAAGCTAACATCCCTGCTGGACTATAAAGTATTAACATCTAATGCTTACAGGTTGACTATTAACCTGAAAAGGTTGTAAAAAAGCCTGAATGTTTATTATTTGTAAGACATTATTTAAATATAACTGTGCATTCTGTGACATCAGATTATAGTCAAGTGGGTTCATTAATATTTATGAGGTCCAAAAAAATCAAGCATTCATCACTTCTTAGTTTGAGTAAGGGTTTCTTTATAGCCCCATTCTCTTGCCTCTTCACTAAGTTTCTGAAGATCCCAGTACATTGTCTCTGCTTAATTGAAACATGCCTCCATTGGACAACTGTGGACATGGCAGTTACTATGGAGAGAAGGAACATAGCCATATAATCACATGCTATTGACTAAATTTTGACCACTGGGGTGTGAGTGGACATAGAACCTTCAACTACTCTAGCAAGATTCTGCTAAGTGCTGTTCTCTCAGCCAGGGGGCCTCTGGGGTGGCGGGTAGAAGGCTTGGCCCTGAAAGACTTAATACTCACGATATGGAGTAAAACTTGGGGGTAATTTCTACAAAATAACCTAATAGAAACTGGCTCACAAAAATGGTGTTGACCTGACCTGCATCCTGGAGGTCCAGCTGTTAAGTGATTTACCCTTGTGACAGTGTAGGGTTTTCCCTCCTGTAAGATCTGTGTACCTGTAGGAGTTGTTGGAGTCATTGCAGCTGGTGGCAGTTAAGGTGGTTATGAACATTACCAATTCCATCACTGCCAGAAAAAAAATACATATTTCAACATAAGGATTCAAGACACAGTAACTTTTAAAGGGACTAATGCTAGTTTTTAAATAAAATATGATAGCTGGAAATTTTGAACATGGGCTCCTCTCTGCTGTATCAAATTCGGAAAATACAGGTAATGTGAAAGTGACATATGGTGAAGCAAACACATTTTCTTTGCCAGAAATCAAGCTTTTCATTTAAGAATATTTCCTACCAGTCTTCTTCCATTTTTAGACAGTATTTGAACACACACACACTGTATTGCAATGCTTTTCTTTTTAACTTTACACTTCCATGTTTTATTAATATTTAAATTGATATTTTTAAAGACTAAGCATATTTTTATTATCAAAATTAGTATAATGATTCCATATGAAAGCAAAAAAAGTTTTTTTGTGACATTTTAGAAAATACCTATACTTCTCAACATTTCTAAAATTAACTAGATGAGATTGAAATGTACCCTATTCCATGTCACTGGAAATTTATTATGTCAACATTGTTCAGGGGCAACTGTGAAAATTCTATTTTTGTGAAACCCTTGGGCTGGAAGAAAATAAAGCTCTACTTTCTGATGCCAAATGTTTGGACTCTCCACTCTTGTTTCTTCTTTGCTCCTTTCATTCTTTTTTCTTTGTAGTTTTTTGACTTAAATTGAGTTATGAGAAATAGGCCATAAGGGGAGCATGTAGGCCATAATATTTCCAGTGAAACATAATAACTTTTGTTAGATCATGAGTGAAAATCAGACTAATGTGGCAGTACCTGAAGGGGGTATCAAAACATTGCCTCAATTAAAAATACATAAATAAAAAATTTGAATTAGAAAAAAAATAGTACAACAAATAAGCAGAAAGGCTAGTCTGCAACTTTGGCGGACCAGACACAAAGACTCTCTGCAACCACAAAATTTACTCTACAGGCTTCTCTCCCCAATGACATGGATAACATTTTCCCCGTGGAAATGTCACCAGTGTGCCATCTCACCTCTGTGGAACCTCCCAGCCATGTCTTCATCTTCCCTCAGCCTCTCCCTCATTCCTTTCTCAGCCCCCAGGGACCCCACATGTTGGGCAGGGTATTTTCTGTTGCTCAAATAGTTAACAGATCTGGGTGATCTTCATATGTGCTCATGGTGCCTTTGGCAGTTGGTCTAAGATTTGCATTATGTTGTTTTCAAGAACTTGCCCTATTTGGAGGCATCTGCAGGATCTCTTCTAACGCATTTTATTTAACTACAGGTGCTGCACTAAGTGATGGACAGTGGCATTCTGTGTCCTTGTCCACCAAGGGAAATCACCTTGTTTTGATGGTGGATGGTGATGCAGCCTCCATGACTCATTCCCTGCAAGGGCAAATTGATTCAGGTGACACCTATTATTTGGGAGGTAAGTGAAGGAATGGGCTTCATCAGCAATCAAAGCACTTTATTTTTTCAGCTTCTGTTTCTAATCAACTAACATTTTTATTTACTTATTTATTTTAGCTTTTCATTTTTAAACTTTAAAAAATTTTTTATTGATTGAATATTTTATTTTCTTACATTGGGGTTCATTTTTGTACAATATTAAACCTCCCCCCTCAGGTCTGTTCCCCACCACCAGGTCACCCATGATCCATTAACATAGCCCCTTGTACTTATCCCTCCACTGTTTTGAGTCTTCTTCTCCCTCCCCTACTGTGTGCCTCAGATTTATAGTTGCCTTCAAGTTTTGTCTCTTTTTTCATCCTTTTATTCAGTTTCTCTATATTCCTTCTATAAGTGAAGTCATCTGATATTTCTCTTTTTCCTTCTGACTTCTTTTGCTTAGCATAATCCCCTCTAACCACAGCCATATTTCTGTGAATGGCATGGCTTTATCTTTTTGATTGCTGAATAGTATTCCATTGTATGCATATATCACATCTTCTTGAACATCTTTGGAATTTAGATTATTTCCATATCTTACTTAGATATTGTAAATAGTACTACAGTAATCATAGAGTGGAAGTTTCCTTTTGTATTAGTGTTTTGTGTCCCTTGGGTAGATTCCTAGGAGTGGAGTTGCTGGGTCATATGCTAAATCCATTTTTAATAATTTGAGGAACCTCCAGAGAGCTTTCTATAGTGTCAACCAACATTTTTAATTGAAAATTAATACTGAAGAATTATTTTTCTCTTTCAGTTATAGTTAATGGTAGTGTTGAGTGGACAAAGATGCTATATTATGATGTAGTGTGTACATCTACTAGGTGGCCTAATCTAAGTATGCATGTAATTAAATTCCTTTTTAATTTGACATTTGTTCTCAACAGTGGCTGCTCGTTGCAGTCACCTGAAAAGTTTCAAAATGCCTGCCACCTTTCCCTCACTTGACTGCTACTCAGTCTGAATAACAGATTTTGTCATGTTCTCTAGGTGATTCTGTGTGCAGAAAATATTGAGGATCTTTATTCTTCATTTATTATCTTGAATACGTTGTTGCTATAGGGAATTGTCCTAATATCAAATGGCCTTTATAACCTTTTTTCCAAATTCTGTGTACAGTTTTTGTTGCCATGTATTAGTATTCTTTTCTCTATATATCTTGGCTACTCTTCTGCCTGGAGCCAGACTGCTCAGTATGGTCCATAGACAGCACAAACAGCATCATCTGGATGTCTGTTGGAGTGACAGATATGTCAGCCCTGACCTCCAGAACCATACTCTACACTTCACTGAGACCTTCTTTTCTCACTGTCTATACAAGAGGAAACTATTATATACAGCAGAGAAGAGTTTGATTTAATAACTATTACCTTTTCATTCATTGCTAATTGTGATGCATTTCAGTGACACATTTTACTAGATAGTACCAGCCTCTGACTATAGTAAATGGAGTACTTGCTTGATAAGTGAATCTTTGAGTGAGTCTATCCAAAACCATTATAGCAAGGGGGATATTTATAAACGTGATCAGTTTCTGTTTCTAGGACATTGGATAGAACAGACCTGTGCCTTGGGAGGTATAAAACATCAATAGTAAGACTCATTTTTTATCTTAACTTGAGGCACTCTTTGGTATTATTCCTTTTTAGAATTTTGTATTTGTTTCTTTCTAAAATAGGTTTGGGAGCATGATGGAGATAGCTTTATAGTCAAACAAGAAAATTTAATATGCCCCTAAGAATTGGCAACAAGCAAATAAACCATAAATCAGGGCATTTGGTCTTTCAAATTCCCCAAAGCAGCCCTTACTACAAAAGGTGAAATAGTGCCAGCAACCTCAAAAGATCTGATTGCTCTCTCTCTCTCCTGGCTTTCTAAATGTGGTACGTTTCTGACCCAGATAGTTTTTTAAGCCTTTAGACTTATGATAGATTTCATGACTCTGCAGAGGAAAAGATTCTTTCAAAGCCAAATAAAGAATTTACCCAAATGCTATCCTATACAAGGTAAAATATTTCAAAGTACTCAAAGGTATAGGAAGAAAAGCCTTGTTATATTATTTAAGGACTTAAAGTAATACTTTTAAAAAAATTTTTAAATACTTTTCAAATCACATAATCATCTTTCACATTTGAACATTCTATGTGTTCACAATGTACACTGCTTAGCTACCTGAAAATAGATACTTCCACAAATATTTGCATGGTGAAATAAGAATGTTGTTGCTACTACATAGAATGTATTCATATATTCAGAAATACACTACTAGTGTTTCTTAAAAGAATACAAGTGGGTGTAGTCCTTCCTCTGTAAGATGGAGCAGCAATATATTTTTTTCAGAGTCATAGCAATATTTTTAAAGCTTCTCTTGCTTCTTCAAATTCTCATTCCCTCAAGGAATTATTACCCTACTTTATTTTTTAAGCTAGTCTTTCTACTGTTTTTCTTTATAGTCTGTTATCTATGTAGATAGCTTTAAACAATGCATTGTTTTTGTCTTACTTTGTTTTTAGCTTATAAGGGATAGTATGCATAGTCTGTTGTTTGCTTTTCTTTGAAATCCAATAATGTCAATAACAATAGCTAAGCTTAATTTTTGTTGCTGTACAGTTTTTGATGTGTATCATATCACATTTTACTTATCTATTCTCTTGTCCATTTTACTGATAGTCATTTTGTGTCCTGTTGGTTTTTAATATTATAAAATATGTTAAAAAATATTCTTGTGCAGTGGCTAAGTATCACTTTACCCAGAAAAAAAAATATACCCAGCACTCATAGGTATCTACCCAAAGGATGCAAAAACACTAGTTTGAAGGGGTAAAGGCACACCTATATTCATTGCAACATTATTTATGATAGTCAAGCTATGAAAACATAAATGCCCAATCTAAATGTCCAAAACCAGGTATATACACAAAATGGGCTATTACTTAAACATTAAAAAAAGATAAAAATCTCTCCATTTGTGATAATATGGACAGAAGTTGAAAGGATTTTGCTCTGTGAACTAAGTCAGAAGGATAAAGACAAATACTGGGTAGTGTCACGTGGAATATAGGGAAGGGAGACAGAAGACTGAACTGTGGGTATTTCAGTGGTGACATCTGAAAGGGGAGACACCATACCTTTTTAAAACACAAATGGCATTTTAAATCGGTGCTACATAAGAAAAAAATATGATACAATGGAATAATCCTTATGTCCAAACTGACTTTTTTAATATGTATAGTTAATTTGGTAAAGCAACAACCGTGTGGCTTACTCCAGCTGTTAAGTAGACTGAATGTTCAAGAACACACAATAGCACCATGGGCATGCACATAGACCCTGGACTTACATCCACTAATATCCATGAAAGGATCCTAGTCATCTGGAGTCAATGTGTTGAAAACCTTTTACATATATTATCATAAAATTGTGTTGAGGTACAGGAAATGTTTTATTAATAAAGATCCCAACATCCCGGGCACGGTGCCTCATGCCTGTAAGCTTCAGCCTATGAAGCGACCGGGGCCAGGGATCGCGGTTCGAGTCCCACTCAGGGCAACACAGCAAGACCTAGTCTGAAGAAATAGCTGGGCGCGGTGGTACGTGCCTGTAATCCCAGCTACCTGGGAAGCTGAGGCTGGGGATTGCTTGAGTCTTTGGTACCCTGGGCAACGTGAGCCTGCAGTTCCATGGGCAAAAATAGCGAGACCTAATCTCAAAAAAGATTCCAACAGTAACAGTGTCCTTGAGATGAGTGGAAGCATTGCATGATAAAGTATGTTCATTTTTCTTCAATATGGTTTTCTGTTATAACTCTATGGTGACAATGAATGATAAAAATAGTTTGAGAACTTGCAACCACAGAACTTTATTCCTATCTTATGTAGAAATTCAGAGTAAACTCTCCAAGCATAGCTATAAATACTCAGTTGATTTCAACAAGTTAGTTTCCACAACTGATTTAAATTAAATTGGTCAACTCTGCATTTTACACTAATAAAGGAGCATCTTTTTTTCCTCAAGAAAGAATGATGCCACTTGAAAAGCTCAAGCAATGTCTTCCCCAGGCTCAAACAAACCAAAACAAACACACCAATTAACTGATGTTAAATAAAGAGGTGTATATAATTTGTATTCAAAGAAAACCAGAAAAAGCTGGTCTGGGACCAGTAGACATGAAGTTCTGGTTCTCAGTAAATTTGCTGTATTTACAAGTTTTCTGTACAGATAAAAACATCCCTTTGCTCAGTACTTTGCCATATCATTGGTCCACTAGACCTTTAAACTCTGTTCTGGATAAAGAGGAGCACATCAGCTTCAGTGTGAGTGGATTCCTTAATCCTGAAACACCCAACATCAGTGTAATTTTATCCAGTTCCAAGAGTAATATGTGTCAATGTCTGTCAGTTTAGTTAATCTCCTCAGTTGGTGCCCATTAGTACCATAGTATATATGATGTCAACAAGATAGCTCATTTTATCTAGTCCTTGCTCTGTAACAATTTTTGAACTAATACCATTTGTCCCTGGGTCCTCTTGTGAAAATCAGTTTATGATATTTGAGTTTTCAAGGAAAATAACACTCATGGGCTAGTACGCTTACCAGTACTCCTCCCTCATTACTTTCTGGTGAAGTTTCATCTTCTAGTTCCCAGTCATCTTATCATTATACGGTCAATCAAATTTTATTACAATGTTTCAACATAAAAGTACACTGGTATGCCTTGCTATTACAATTAGGGTGATGGTATAATTTGTTAGCCAAAACAAGATACTTTGGTGAGTGAAGGAGATGATGTCCAAAATTTGGACAGGGCAGCAGGCATAAACCAGGGTCTCTGGTTCCATGGAAGTCTGATTTGCCAGTGTCAGTGTGTGACTCTCTTACTGTAAGAGGCACCCATTTAAAAATAGCTTTTCTCTATTTCCCATTCTAACTCTCTGAAATAGATGTTTCTTTTTCCTTCCCTGTTTTTCCTCAGTCTGAGCTTTTCTGTAAGTTGTTCTTCTAATAGCAATTTCAGCAGAGCATATTACGTACAAATTTGCAGTCCCTGCTGTTAAGCGTAGTAGAAAGCCAAGCTCTGAATAAATTTCTTTTTAGGAATCTTTGTTCTGTGCAATAAAGTAGTCGTACCACTAAGCTAGGGAATAGTAAATTATGGTCAGAATTGCCCAAGTGCCATTGTGTAAAGAATCAACGGGCCAGGGGATCTATAACTCTGTAATGAAGTCTCATCTGATGACCTGTTCTGCTATGGTGACATAAAGTGACAATTTCTGCTATTCTCAGAAGTACTTAACCTCTGACTTCCTCACTCATGATTGATATGTTTCATTAATTTAGCAGCAGGAATCATTTACACTTTCCCTCACAAATCAGGTCCCAGTGAAGGAAACTGTCATTCTAGCATCAGGGTTTGGGTTAATCTTCCACATGGATGCTGAAGCATCTCCTTGTCTGAGTTTTTTCTGGGTTCTGGTTCCCCTTGTTTCTTGACCTCTCTGTACTGGACAAGGTGAAGCACTTAGTGACTTGATCTTTGTTTCATTATAGTTTCACTTTCGTAAAGATTTCCTGAATTAGGTTTAGTATTACTCCTAAGAGAAATGAATGCGTTTGAGGCTTTTAGTCTGGTGAAAAAGAAGTTATAGTAGGAGCAACAATCGCTTCATAGAATTGTTTATTAATGCAATACTCTCCCTACCTTATCCTAATGTTCTCAGTTCTTAAGTGTTGTTAAGTATAAGTCATTTGTAAAGATATATCATGTTTCTTGCAAATAAATTCAACTCTTCAGAAATTATTTTACAAACTGAAATGTGTGCATTCTCACACAAACCAAGAAATCCATAAAAGAAAGAAACGCATAAAAGGAAGCTGTAGTTTTTATGATGTCACATCTAATTTGAAATAGCTGTCTCTGTGAGGTGAATTTGTGAGGTTCCATTGTGCCTAGCAATGATTTTTACCTCATGCAAACCTGGCCTTCTTTTCACTTATGA
The DNA here is from genome assembly GCA_004024945.1 of Uropsilus gracilis. Lineage (NCBI taxonomy): Eukaryota > Metazoa > Chordata > Mammalia > Eulipotyphla > Talpidae > Uropsilus > Uropsilus gracilis. The sequence continues at coordinate 81,452 of PVHY01002853.1, read as the reverse complement.
TTGTGAAGAATATAAAACACACATATCTCAGTAATATAGCCTAAAAATATAGGAAGTGATTATAAGGAAAAGCATAGAGTCAAATAAAAACCCTAATACTATCCAAAGGAGAAACAAAAGTGTTTAAGTAAATGATTTAAAAAGGAGTAATTGGTTCTAACAAACTTAAACTATACTTGACTATATGCCTTGGTTACTGATTCTACCCAAACAATTCATACTTACCAATGCTCCTGATTTCAATGATAGCTCAAGCAATTGTTTCCTTGATAATATCTCCAAACATAAAAACTTTTTTCTTTGTTCATTCCAAATTTTGACCCAATTCAAACAAACTGAGCAGAATTGTATCTCTGGAGTGACTTGTCTCATCTCCATTTTGAAAATCATTCTCTAATGTCAACTGGTCACACACTGAAAGAAAAGTAAAAATAAACCACAGGCATTTTTTTTTTTTAATGAAAGGTAGAGTAGGAAAAATACTTCTGCCCTTTTAGTTTTATAGGCTAAGGTGTCCCTGTAATAAAAAACACATCTGTAAGAGAAAAGCAAGCAGAAGTTTATTTACTGTGTCTCTGCTATATACAGGGGACATAATTAGGAACACTGAGTGTCCAGATGACCCAAGTCATCACTTTACATGCCAACACAGCTAAAGACAAAAGATGTTGGGGGTGAGGGAAACCAGTAAGCAAGGGTATGGCTGTTATACAGATTTAAATCCCTGCTTTCTCTACTGATAAAGGCTTTCAGATGTTTGATCATCTTCATCTTTGTAGTACGGAGAGACAAACTTACAAATGGAGATTCCTTGTACTGTAAATTTATTTTATGAAAGAGTAACTTTTTTGTTTTTCAGAGCTTGTGAATCTGTTATTTCTTGATAACCAGCTCAAGATAATCTTATGCCAAAGGTCATAGCTTGAGGTGGCATGTCCTGTTTTCCTTCAAAAACCCTTAATGGAAAGCTAGTTTTCACTATTCAGGTTGAATCTCAGTTCCTGCTGCTTAAAAGTTTGTATATTGGTGATGTTATGACAAAAGTGCAGTTGATGTTATGACAAAATGCAAAACAAGATGAATGAAAAATACACAAGTACAGTGAGTAAAATAGCTGTACACAATTATTTCTTCAATTTGATTTGGAAAGAAAAAACTTATGAAATAAACTCAAGTCCATGTTGTAATTTCTAACATATGGATTAGATAATAATATTCTGTATTTTACATGACTGGAAGATACAAGGCAAAAGGATAAATAATTATGACCTTAAATAAGTTAAAAGAAAATGGATATGGGAATTATATAAACATAAAACCTTATTTTATAAAATAAACAGAATTATATAAGCTTTATTTTATAAAATAAAAAATGAAGTATGTTGAAAAGTTGAAAGCTTTTCTTCTAAGACCCAGAGGAAGATAGGGATGCCTACTTTTGCTAGTTTTAATCAATACCATGTGAAAAGTCCTATCCAGGGCAATTAGCCATCTTAAAAAATACATATCAATTAAAAAGAGGAAGTAAAACTATGACTTTGAGTATGGCATTATTTTGCATGTACACTACCCTAGACTCCAACAAAATCTATTTAAAATAGGAAACCCAGTAAAGTTGCAGGGTGCAATACACAAAAGTCTGTTGCATTTCTATTACTGATAATGAACTGTCAAAAAGAAAATTAAGGAAAGTGTTATTCTTACAATTGCATTAAAAAAATACATAGGAATAAGTTTGACCAAGTTGTTGAAAGACCACTATGTTGAAAATAATAAGACATTATTGAGAGAAGTTGAAGAAAACCCCAATAAATGTAGAAAATATTCTATACTCATGAATTGAAAGAATTAAAATTGTAAAGTATCTCTACTATGCAAAGTGATCACTATGCAAGTGATTCATTGTGATTCCTATGAAAATTCCAATTGCATTTTCCACAGAAGTAGAAAAAAATATCATTTGGCACACAAAAGACCCTGAATTGCCAAAGGAATCTTGTGGAAAAACAGAACTGGAGTCATCACATTCCTGATTTCAAACAATATTGCAAAGCAATAGTAATCCAAGGAATATGATGCTGTCAGCAGTGTCAGCAAATTCACAAGATTTAAATCATACCAGCAATTTTCTCAGACCATAAAGGCATCCAACTAGAAATCAATCATGAAAAGAAGGATAGGAAACCTCCCATTTCATGGAGACTGATTCCATTACTATTGGAAATAGAGCATATTAATTAGGAAGTCAAAGAAGAAACAAAATATTTTGAGATAAATAATGAGGATATAACCTTCCAGAACATATGGGATGCTGCAACAGCAGTAATAAGAATGGAGAATATGGTGATATGGTTCCACATTAAGAAACAAGAAAATACCCAAGTAACAGCCTAACCTCACATCTCAGACAACTAGATAAATAACAACAGAAAAATCCAAAAGTAAGTAGATGGAAGGAGATAAGGAAAATTCAAGCAGAAATAAATGAAATTGAAGCAAAAAAAGATGATAGAAAAGATCAACAAGACAAAAAGCTGGTTCTTTGAAAAGATAAACAAAATAGATAAACCCTAGCTAAGCTCACAAAGAAAAAAAGGAAAAAAATGCAAATAAACAGAATTGTAAATGAAAGAAGATAAATTACAACCAAGCATAAATACAAAGGATTATTAGTGGTTACTATGAACATCTATATGCAAACAAGTTCATAACCTCAATGAGATATACAAATTTTTAGAAGCATACATTCATCCAAAACTGAATGAAAACATAGAAAGCTTAAATAAACCAATCTCAAGCAGCAGAATTGAACAGTAATAAAATCTTTCCCCAAAAGCAAAAGCACTGGACCAGATGGGTTTACAAATGAGTTCTACCAGATGTTCAGAGATTAACTGGTGCCTGTCCTACAAAAACTCTTTCAAAACAAATAGAAAAAGAAGGAAGATTACCAAATACATTCTATGAAGCCAACAGCATACTAGTACTAAAACCAAAGAAAGATAATACAAAGGAAAAAAAATGATAGACCAATCTCCCTAATGAACACAGATGCAAAAATTCTCTACAAAATTCTAGCAAATAGAATACAACAATGCTTTGAAAGGATAACACACCATGACCAATTGGGGTTTTTCCCAGTGAAACATAGATTGTTCAACACCCTAAAAATCAATCAATGTAATTAACTGATTACAAATCACATCCAACACATCAACAAAAAGAAAAATAAAAACCACATGATCATATCAATAGATGCTGAGAAAACATTTGACAAAGTTCAATGTCCATTTATGATGATGGTCCTCGAAATTCTGGAGATAGAAGGAATATGCCTTAACATAATAAAAGCAATATATAACAAACCCACATCCAATATCATCCTAAACAGAGAAAACCAGAAAGTCTTCCCTCTAAGAACAGAAACAAGACAAGGCTTTCCACTCTCAGCACTGCTTTTTAATATAATTCTAGAAATACTAGCTAGAGCAATCAGGCAAGAAAAGAGCATATAAAAAATCCAAATACAAAAAGAAGTAAAGCTATCACATTTGCAGATGATATGATAATAGAGAGAATCCTAAGAATTCTTCAGAAAATCTAATTAAAATAATAAACCAGTTCCCTAAGGCAGTAAGCTACAAAATCAACACACAAAAGTCAGTAGCCTTCTTATATGCAAAAGAATTTGGTCTGAAGAGATAAAGAAAACTACCCCATTCCCAACTGTACCAATGAAAATGAAAAACCTGGGAATAAACTTAACAACAGATGTGAAAGACTTATACAAAGAAAATTATAAAACATCGTTTAAAGAAATAAAGACAAAAAGAAATGGAAAGACATCCCCTGCTCATGAATTGGAAGAATTAACATTGTCAAAATGGCCATTTTGTCAAAAACAATCTACAGATTCAATGCAATTCCAGTAAAAATCTCAATGTCATTCTTCAAAGAAACTGAGAAAATGTTACTAAAATTCATTTGGAACAATACAAAGACCTAGCTGTCCTGAATAACAGGAGAGGAAATGGAAGTATTACACTCCTATACTTTAAATTGTACTATAAAGTCATAATAATTAAAATAGCTTGGTACTGGAACAAAAACAGGTATACAGACCAATGGAACAGAATTGAAAGCCCAGAAATAAAGCCACACATTTTTGGTCAGTTAATCTTCGGCAGAGGAGTAAAGAATAGACATTGGAACAGGATATTCTCTTCAATAAATGGTACTAGGAAAACTGGACCACAATAGGCAAAAAAAAAAGTCAATCTAGACTATTCCCTCACACCACATACAAAAAACAACTCAAAATCAAGAAAGACTTATATGTAACATCTGAAACCATAAAATACCTATAAGAAAATATGGTCAAAACATTCCAAGATGAAGATATCAGAAACCTCATTCAGGGCACATGAACAGATGCTAAAAAACCTCATTCAGGACACATGTACAGATGCTAAAAAATGAAGGAAAATGTAAACAACTGAGACTACACCAAACTTCTGCCCAGCTAAAGAGACAATAACCAAAACAAAAGGACACTCGAATGAATGGAGAAAAAAATGTTTTCTCTCCATACAAGTGATGTCTGATATTAAAGATCCACAAAGAACACACTACTTAAAAAAAAAAAAAAAAAAAAGCAAAAGGCCCAATCAAAAACTGGGCAAAGAGCTAAAAAGACACTTCTTGACAGAAGAAATAGAAACGGCCAATAGACATGAAAAAATGCTCAACATCACAAGAATTAGGGAAATGCAAATCAAAACCACAAGAGATACCATCTCACACCAGTAAGCATGGTCCTTATCAAAAAAGAGAAAAAGTGGGCAACAAGTGCAGTCATAGATGTTGAGAAAAAGGAACACTCTAACACTGTTGATAGGAATGCAGACTGGTCCAGCGACTATGGAAAGCTGTGAGCAAGACCCTCAAACTACTGAAAATGAAACCTACCACTTGATCCAGCAATTCCACTTCTGGGAAGTTACCCAAAGGACATCAAACACTAGTTAAAAAAGACACCTGTACTCTTCTGTTTATGGCATCACTATTGATAATAGCCAGAATATGGAAACAACCCAAATGCTCCAAAATAGATAAATGGATCAGAAAGTTGTGGTATATGTACACAATGGAATATTATTCTGCAATCAAAAAAAACCCAAATTTGATGCACTTATGATAACATGGAAGGACCTAGATGGAATCATGCCAGTGGAAATAAACCAGAAAGAAAAAGAGAAATACTGAATATCCCACTTATGTGGGATATAGGGAAAGCAAACAAACAAAAAGACAAGGAAAACTTGAAACCAACAAACTGTCAGCAGAACTAAGCATAAGCATGGGAGGGGGTAAAATCAAGGGAGGGATGGGCACAGAGATTTAGATGATAGTTCATGGGTGACAAGGTGGTGGGAGAGCCTTGGGGTTTACAATGATGTTAAAAGTATACACAGGTGCAATCAATCAAATAAAAAAAGAATATGATGCCATCATTTTATATATATATGTATATATATATATATATATGTATATAGAATGGAATAGACTAGAGAACCTGGAAATAAACACACATATATATGGTCTATCAATTTATGACAAAGAAACCAAGAGTGTACAATAGGAAAAGAAAAGTCTCTTAATAAATGGCATTAAGTGAACTCTACAGCCACATGAAAAGAATAACATCTTACAAGCCTTACACCATGCACAAAAATTAACTCAAAATGGGTTAAAGACTTGAATGTAAGGCTTGATGCCATTCAAGTTCTAGAAGGAAATATAAGCAGTAAGCCCCTTGACTTGTCTCATACCGAAAAAATTAGCAACCAAACCAAAGATAAACAAATAAGAAAATTAAAACTAAAATGCTCTGAGGAAGACAAATATCGTATGATCTCTCTTATTTGTAGACTCTAATAAACTACCAAAATCCTCAAAAAACCCAAAATTTACTAATAGGAAGGACAAATTGGTGGTTGCTAGTGGCAGGGGTGGAGGATTTACTACCAGGTTTAAGTGATGACAGTTGAGGTGATTTTAATCTAAATCCAATCAAGGACTCTATAGGGTATGATCCCAATTGTTAATCAGATCAGACTCTAGAGTGGGCACCTAGAGGTAGATTTAAGTCAGGGTCTCCAAGTGAGAAGGAACTTGTGATAGACTTGTAACTTACAGGGAACGGGACTTAGAACTTGGAACTTGTGACTGGGAATTGGGGCTAGGACTGGGACTTGTAACTTGCAGGACTTATAAATTGCAGAACTTGTGCCTTGTAACTTGCAGAAAAGAAAGGGACTTGTGACCTGTAACTTGCAGAGAAGAAAGGAACTTGGAACTTGGAATCTGCAGGACTTGGAACTTGGAACTGGAGTATTAGAACTTGGAACTTGTGACTGGAGAAGGAACTTGCAGAGGAAGGAACTTGCCTTGGAGAAGACCCAGAGATAGAGAGGACTAGCATGGAAAAAGAACCAGAGAAGGAACCTTATAAAGAACTTGCACGCAAGAACTGTTCTGTCCCTGAGGAAAAAGAGAAGGCCACTGTTCTTGGCCTCTGAGAAGGGAAGCCAGCAGCTGATCAACCACTGAGGAAGAGGAGTCAAGACCTCTGCAGAGATTGGGCATCAGGTCCTGTCTTTGACATCGCGGGATGGAAGCACCAAAAGCCCTGGGCCTGGTGGTGCACTCCTGGCGACCATTCCGCAATATCGTGTAGTGACAATTATCTGCATTCCACTTGACTGGTAGACACTGATTGGGTGAGGTAGCTGGCCCCTGTGGCTACATTAGATCTTTGTTTTCTTTATGGAATGAACCTCATAGTTGTTAAATCCTAAGGTCTCTTGCAAACTGTGGGCACAAGTATAAGAATCCACAGTCAGTGACCTGTTAGAGCACTGTCCCTTTGATTAGGCTATATAGCCTCTTTGTACTTGCATCTGTACTAGTGTTTACTTTTGGGGTACCCTGTGAGTGAACCCAGTTCTTGTTTAGTTTTAGTACTTGTAGGCGCATGGGTTTTAGTTTAGTTTCTGTTCCTGTTTTGTTTAGTGCCCTGTTTCGGTAATAGAAACGGATGAATCAGGTCAAAAGAAAAAAGGAATAAAAGACACAATGTTTCCTTTGAAAGAAAATTAACATACTTTACTGTAAATAGGGGCTTGTCAGAAAACTAAAATAAATGTTTACTTTGAGCATGTGAACTTCCTGTATGAAATCATCCCTATGTCTCATCTAGTCTCCATTGTTTCTTCCTCTGGGTCCCCACAGTATGCAGTGCTGATCTCTTAAGGTTTTATCAAGCCTTTTATTTTTATATTTTATACTTACTCTTCTTAGTTTCCTCCTGAGCAAAATAGCTGTTGAATTATCTCTATAATTTGGGTATCTACTGTTATGTCCATTGAATATGTTTGCATAGTCATGTAAATATAGATAACAAAATGAACGAGTTTTACATATTAATTCTCATGAGGAAGGTGACTAGTTAGAAGTAGTACAAGGATGAGTTATTTTAAGAAGTATCTTTCACATCTGCATATGAAAATGAAGTATTCAGTCAAACAAGAGCGGTATTATCCTATTTGTGGTATTATCCTACTGCTTTAGGTTGACTTCTCCAGGATGCTGCCTCTACAAGGGAGATGTACCTGTGGGCATTTTAGTATGCTTGATTATTGGGAACATGTTGGAAGGTTGAGATGATGACTGGAATGAACAAAGAAAAAAGTTGAGCTTTGGTGCTGACTTCTGAAGTCTCAGACGATCCCACAGAAGGTTTTAACTTAGGGAAGCCCTTTAATTAGTTCCCATTTGAGGAAACAGGTGGAGACCACTGTGCCTTTTCATTTCATCCTTGGTCACTGGCTGCCTCTGGGGAGGGGCATAACCACTGAATCAACTCCCTTTGGCCAACACAGTTCCTAGGTAGCAACACAACTTCATTTCTGAAGAGTGGGGACAAGACTGGGATCTGTAAAAGTGCCCACTCTCCCCAGTTACTGCCTTTTGCAAAAGCATTTTACAATGAATTCATTACCTTCACTTCATGATTGCTTTCCTCTTTTACATGATATTCTTGCAGTATTCAAATCTAAGAACCTGTCATTCAGTTAGAGGGTTTTCAAGAGAGTGTATGGTTGACCCCAAACCTTTAAGACTGTGACTTGGTATCTTGCTGGATTGCAAGGAACAATCCCACATCCCTGGGTTCTTCTTGGCTTGGATGAATTATCAAAACAACCTCAGATGGGTTAGGAAAGCATTATCGTATTAATGTCATATGATAGAAAATTTACATGGATGTGCATTCTAAAAAATAATGCATGGGGCAGGTATATTCATCTTGTGCTTAAAAACTTGGGACACCAAGAAGAGAGGCTGGATCAAACTTCACAGAATAAAGAGGGGATGACCTTTTCTTAACTAAGAGTAAAAGTGAGATTCTCAAATAAAGATGTGTACAGGTAAACCTACTCCTGGGTAACCTTCCAAAGTGCATTCTTTTATGTTACAAAAAGGGGAGTAGCAACTGAGATAAAGCTTCATGTAGTCTAAGATGCCTTCACAATTTTAACCTAAAATAATCTGCAATTTTAAAGTAATGGTAACATTTACTGAGACCCCCCATAACTTTGATTGGCCTTTAGTTCTCCACTTCAAGGTGGTACTTATTGTAAGAGACTTTGATTTCAAAGTCTTGTCCTTGCTCATAATCTTTATAAAAGCATTATTCATTTAATGGGGGAGAGAGGTAATAGTGTTCAAGGGGGCTAAGATAAAACCATTTTATAAGAATTATAGTTTATTATTTATAGCAAATTAATTAAGAACTACAGTAGAACTTGTAAATTTTACCTCTTTATTGAAAATAGTCAAAGGCTTATTTCTGTTTTTCATGGATGCTAATTTTAGCTACATTATTTGTAATAACATAGGATTGAGAGATACTTCTTTATGTGTACTAGTGTTCAACAATATGTGACTAAAGTGTCTAAAAAGTACTTAAAAAGTAAGTATAAACTATTCTTAAAATTTTAGACCATAACTTAAAAGTATATTCTAAAATATCTCTGTGTAGTCACACATAGAGTAAATTTTCAGTGGGTGAATGATCAATTTTCAATTTAAAATTATTACTATTATTGTTTAGAGACTAAATTTTGCTATATTGCCCGGGATAGTCTTGAACCCTCAGACTCAAGTGATTCCTAGCCTCAGACTCCCATGTAGCTGGGATTACAGGCGTGCGTGGCCACACCCAGCTTGAAATTATTTTCTGATCATTTTAGACTGAGTTTTCTCATGCCTGTTTTTTTTTTTTTTTTCCTCCCTGATTCTACTACTACATGCCCATTAGTTTACCTAGTTTGGCATCAAGCTCCAAGAAGTGCTTTCCTTATGTGTACTTTCAAAAAAAAAAAAAAATCAGCATCACTTAAATTAGATGTGCAGTAACTCTCTTTATAGGGTTCCACTTCCTATCTTCTCACTTCTTCATAAACATGGATGTAGTTGGTATTTTTTGTTCTCATCAACCCAAATGGAGTAGGAAGTCTTTCCTCAGATGTCTGCAAACAAGGGAAGGCAGTAGACTTTCCCATAACAAATAACGTGCTATATTTTGGTCATAACTTTGACTTCTCCTTTGTGTGTCATCATGTCCTGTGTTCAGGCTGCCCGGACAGTGACTCTGCCTGTGGGAGTCGGCTGGAAGCCTTTCAGGGATGTCTGAGGCTCATCTCTTTCAACAACAAGACAGTGGATCCCATTTCGGTGCAGCAGGGGGCGGTGGGGAGTTTCCGTGACCTCCAAATAGACACTTGTGGCCTCACGGACCGGTAAGGTGACGCCCGCTATTTTTTATGCCTGTTTTCAATCTTTTGACGGTAGAATTAAAACAAGTGAGTTATTGGGAAAGTGTAACATCTTGTTGTCCCTTCTCTTTCTGATATTCATTTTATAGAATAAATTATATTTATGTTGAAAACAGGAAAAAAAGATTGCCCTCTTGTCTTTTTTTAAGATTGCCCTCTTGTCTGGTAATAGTAGAAATGATATAAAATAATCTGGAAGGATGTTGAGTTCAGTTTTGAATATGTGGTGTTTGAGCCTCACAAGAGATATTCAATGAGATTTGTTTATGGACCCAGAGCAATCTGGGTTGGAGATGGTCCTGTGAGAATCCTGTGGTTGCTGTAACTCCGTCCAGTGAGGAGGGAGGACAAGTGCTGTGAGAAATGACAGTATCATAAGGAAGGTAAGGAGTTTGCAAAGGCTCCAAAACAGGAGACCCAAATGGTGGAAATAAAGCAAAAACAGTGTGGTGTTGGAGGAAAAAAGGAAAAGTAATTTCAAGAAAGGAGCCAGAGGTACTGTCCCAGTGCTGACTGATGCTCAAGATAATGACTCAAGCCAGCCATGCCCTTGGGGACATGGATGTAAGACCGGCTGTAGTTTGGATGGACTTATTTTCTAAATAAAAAAGAGGATAGTTTAATTGGATATAAAATCTAAAAAATGAAGGGTAATCTGAGACAGAAGTTAATATAGATCTGGAAGGATGGTGGGGCACTGATTTATTTAGGATTGTGTATAAGGAATGGGAGTCTAAGCTAATGTCAGGGTCACTTGAAGGTGACCCCAGTAAAGTTTTGCAACAGTTACCTCTATAAAAATGCAGAAATTTATACCTGTAGTCTAATTTGTAGCATTTCTGCGGAAAATTATTAGCTAAAGAGAATTAATGTGCATTGAAAGGACAAAGCTGAAAACAGGAAATTTTTATATGCTCTCTTCTGTTGAATGATGCATGCTCGGGAATTTTCCTTTTGTGTGCCCCCAAGCAATTTAATTCTTGCAGAATACTCTTGGTGCTACTATAATTATTAATGATGTTAAGTGTTGACAAGTACAAATAATTGTTAAAAATCTACCATTGTACAAATAGATTAGAAAATATGAAAGAAATAATGAATTATTGAAGACTAGTAACTCATAATCATTTACAGTTATATTTAGCCCACACTCCTTTTCTACAGAGGAAATAAAAGTAACTCTTCTTTTGAGAAAGGTTGGGGCTTCAGGGATTTTTAATGATGTTGTTAACATAATAAAAAATGGAAAACAAACAGCACAAAAGAAAAAGAAGACGTGAGTAGGTAAACTGGGTAAATTACATGGTGAAGTATGGATTCTGGACTTTTGTGGTGACATTAATATTTATAGATGTTGATTTATTTTTTGTTAGAATGATTTCTTTTATTTTTAGGATTATGTTAATAGGAGTAACAATGAATTACAACACTCTGTATGTTTCAGGGGAATAGGTTCATACTTCTGCAAATGTGTGTTCTTGTGCTACAGCTACTATCACAGAACCCAAATGTTGATTTATAATTTGGTCTACCTGAAACTTATGTCATGTTAGAAATCAACATTACATCAATAAAAATTTTAAAATAACAACATACTTAAATTGCCAAACATTTTAACTTTATTCAAATTATATTATTAGCCATGCCATCTAACTTTTGAGTTATTTTGCATAAAAGGATGGCTCAGATATAACAAAGGATTTTTCTGTATAGGATGTGTATAGCTTCGTGCCTCCCCTGTGGTAGGAGTACAGTATATATTAGTTGAATTAATGAGCACATTCCTTATACTCTTACAAATTCAAAAACAGGAAACATTTTCGCTCACACTTGACAGAGTATTTTGTGGAGTAAATCTATTCCAATTTTGACTCTAATTGGAATCCTGTGTCCTGTTCAATAAACTGAAAGCTACAAATCCAACTTAGCAATGTATTATTAGAAAGCTATCAATTTCTAGTATGTGAAATATTGACTCATAAGATCTTGATTTTTAAAAATAGATGTTCATGTTCATATAGTCACAGTCTATTCATTTGTAGAGAAAAAAGGGTCAGAATTAAATGAAAAACTCTCACTTCTAATTTTTAGATTCTGAGATTTTTTTTTTTTTACTCAGAAACTGGCATCATCTATAAATTGTAACTGCAGGAAACACTATACTCCTGAATCTCAGTATTGGGAAAAGACTGAGAGATATTCCTTCAGAGGTGGGGTGCAGCACCTTCCTGAGGAGAGCCTTCATGGTGGGAAAGTGAGTGGTCACCGCTCCCCGAGTGGTCAGTACCATCCACGAAGCTCACAAAAAGCATTTTAGGGCCTGGAGAATTCTCTCACAAAGTGATATAGTCACATTGTTTCTCTTACCTAAAGAATTCACACACCACCTTTTCATGTATAAACTGTTAATCAAAGGAAGAAAAAAGGGTTTTCAATAAAAAAATGATTATCTGAAATATTTACTCATCTATGGAGTCATGTAGGCTGTGAAGTTCTCTTTTTTAAGCAAAAATTGAATTTCTTGCCAGCTCTCCAAGTGGGTATGGAAATAACTCTGCACTTCGAATGACTGATAAACTTGCTAATTGTAATTTGTTTGTATAAGATTTAAAGTCTTAAAACAAGTGCTTATTCTCCATTGCTCTGGAGTGCTAATAACATACACTTGTCCTTAGCCCTTTAGGCCACACCTTCCAACTGCAGTTGTGTGCAGTGCATCATGGGATAGATTTAATTGAAAATGCGTTTAGGCAAACACCCCTCCAACAAGTCCTCACCTGGCACTGCCCTGTGCCTAACCACCTACCCAAACCACCATCAACCAAGACCACCTTTTTCTCCCCATAGCAAGTCCATGTGTGCTCAGATGGAGCTGAGATTTATTATTAAAATGCTGGTGGTTTTATAACTTATATCCCTTGGGCGCCAAATTAATAATTAATGATACTCAGTAGCAATCCTGACTGAAATGAAAGACTAAAAAGACATTTTGAAATCCATTGGGGACTTGGGAAAACAAGGACACATCAGCAGAGTGCTCACTAACTTTGACTCACATGACACTTTACAGGGAAGTCACCTGGCCCTTTGGGATAAAGCGGGAGGGAAGCAATCAAGAGGGATTATTGCTTACACCAACTGAGTCTTGAGAGTCAAGATTTCATGCTCTAACTCAATTTAGAATCCTTTCAGGTTCCTTTTATGCTCCTTTGAATGCTGTCTGGGGCACCATACCATGTGGGCTTGCTCTCCTCATGTAGGCCATTAGCCTAGCATTAAACTTCAAGACCCCCAATGACGCACTGTGCTCTATACATCTTGATTTTTATAGAAGAAAGGTGGTTACCATAAACTTAAAATTCTCATTTTTCAAAAATTATTTCCAAATACTTTCAGATAAACTACGGTATTATGGTATTCTTAGTTTTTAATCATAGAACAGTCATTTTTCACTCTACTAAAAAGTATGAAATCTATTCCAATGTGATTTTACACTGTTCCAATGTGTAAGAAACTATTTTGTTCAAATAATTGGAAAAGGGATGAACTCTGTCTGAATGAGCATTCCTGTAGCCCTGTGGGCTTATGGAAAACACAAATTCAAATAACATGTCTGATACTCTGTGCCTTTGCTATAGAAAAAGAGTGGGGTTCTTAGGCCACTGATCTGATTTTTCCTCTTTTAAATAACATTTTTGCAATGTGGCCATATCCATTCATTTGCATTGTCCATTTTGAGTATGTGTGATAGACTGTATGGTGGTAAATCCTATTTATTATTTTGCCCTTCCCAGAAAAAGTTAGTATATTCAGTTATAGACTAGTAAAGAAATTTGTGGGAGGGATGCCTAGTTTGTTTCAGGCCAAAGCAGATGTGTCAGAGAGGAGGAACTGAAAGCTAAAGTGGGACAGAAGGTGGACAGATAAAGTGAGATGGGTCAGTTCATTGGAAGGACAGTCTTGTGCCCAAGCCCAAAGTGCATTGGTGAATGTAATTCATTTGAGGATGACCGCTGTCGAGATTCTGAGTTTGAGTAGAGGATAAAGAGAAAAGGGGCTGCCTAATTGGGCAAGGGCTATACCACAGAGGCCTTTGGTCAACTAGAAGTCTGCACACTGACCTGAGAGTCGGGGAGTCACTGAAGAACTTGTGGTTTGGACGCCTCTTGTGCATTTGAGCAAGGCTCTGGCCACAGGTAAGAGCTGACTGGGGTTTTGGCAGCAGAGAAAAAAGGTGAGTGTAGTAGGAGGCCAGGAAGCCAGGTATAAGGCTATTTACCACTTTGACAAATGATGATAGCATAAGAATAAGTGAGTTTGAATGATTTACATGTACTCAGTGAGTAAAATCACAGATTGCTTTGCTGCATGACTTGGGGTGATGGTGAGGGAGAAGTAGAGTAAACCTTTGTTCTGGCTTGGACCCTCTGACAAAAGGTGATATCCAATGGAGTGGTGATGGAGCAAAGGCACAATTTTTGAAAAGACAGTCAAGAGTTCAGTTTTAAAATCTTGAGGTATCTTGAGACTCATGGCAATAAAACATCTTAAAGTTGAAAAGAACTTAAACATGGCACCTCCTTGAGTCTATATTTCAAAGTGGAGTCCCTGCTTTTCTCTCATTATGTAGAAGAGGATCTTGCTTCTAGTCCATCTTGCCTGTTCACCCCATGGTTCACCAGCATTACCTTTCACATTGAATTCCCACTATTAATTTGAATTTACCTCTGTTACTCTAAACCTGCATGCTCCCTACTGCTCATAGTCTGACAGATACCTGATGCAAACTAGCTCCTCCTCCAGGCTAAAAGCTCTGCTCTCTTAGCATCTTTTTAAAGATCAAGATGTTGCTCACTACCCCAGTCCCAGTTACTCTCCAGGATATCTGAAGGCCCCTGGCCCTGAGGATGCATAGGAGGCCTGAGAACCACTCCCAGGGAGACTTGTGCAGACTGCTGGCTGGCCTGTGTGTGTGTGATCATAGGCAGTGTGCCAGGCCTGTGTCCCCTTATCTACCCCTGCAGTTTCTCCTCCCTGGTCCTCCTCATCCATGCTTTTGCACACTTGATCCCACCAGAAAAGCAACAGAAATCTCAGGACACAGAAACTGACTTTGGGCATAGTAGAATCCAGAAAACCAAGGCTATTAAGGAAAGGGCAAAAGGGGGGTGGGCAGCAATCACTAAGGGGACACTGAGGGGCAAAAGTTGGTCTGTTTATAAACCCTGAGTGAAGAGTCATCCTTCTATCTTCCCAAGAAACCTGCTTTCTGGTTTTGATGCAGAATCTGAAGCTGTAAGACTTAGCAGGAAAAAAATTTTTTGGATGTCCTTGCGAAAGAAATGGGACTCTTTTCTAACATCCCTCACCCAAGCAGCAAAGAAATTGTTGTTGGCATGGAGTAGAAGTAACTTGAAGTTCTTCTTTCTCCTTGAGAGGAAAAGACATTGAGATCAAGAGGATAATTGAGTAGTTATGCACAAAGCGCCTATGCAATGATATTTAGAACTTAGTTAAATTTATGTAATTAATAAAACAGGCAATAGGACCTGGCCAGGACCCTGCTACTCTAAGTTAAGTTGATGTTGGTTTTTCCTGTGTGACTGACAAAGATAGAATTACTTCCTCAGCCTGCTCAGTTTCCATTTGTGTCTCAGTCTCCTTGAGTTTCCTGCTCAAGGATCATGTCTGATTGTCACAGAGGGTCTAGATGCTCTACCCTCAGCGTTTCCTCAAGGCAACATTAAGAAGTCAGACTCAGATCTGTCAGCCTCAGTCCCCTTAAGCCCCTTACTTTTCTCCGTAGGGACTCTAACCCCAACCCATGCCTGCTGGGCTCCCATTTCATCTTCACAGCCCCCTCTGCCTTGTTCATTCTCTTTGGGCCTAAGGCCAGGACACCTGTGGGGAAGGAATCACCTCCCTTCTATACTTGTGGCATATATGTAGGATGATGTTACGACATCTCTACCCCATTGTCCTGACTGGTTTTGCCACATTGGTTCTACAGACAGACTGACAGTTGCAGAGAGGTTCCAGGTGTGCATTTCACAAAGCAGAAAGAAGGAAGATTCCTCTGTCTTATCATGACTTTGTAACTCATTTCTTGAAGTACTGAATATTCTTCCATTTTCTGACTGTACCATTCACTTGCTAAAGGACACCTCAGTTGCTGCAAGTATTGGGCAATTATAAAGCTATTATAAACATTGATGTCATGTGGACAGCCAAAATGGGAGTTATAATTCCTTTACCTTCTCAACAGCATTTGGTGTTGTCAGTAGTTTGGACTTTTGCCACTCTGATAGATCTGAAGTGATAGCTTACTGTTGTTTTGTGTTGTCTAATGACATATGATGTTGGGCCTGATTTTATATGTGTATTTGCAATCTTACTGTCTTCTTTGGTGAAGTGTCTATCTGAACTCCTGTCTTACTTTTTAAATTGATTATTCATTTTATTGTCAAGTTTCAAGAGTTCCTTGTATATTTTAGATGCCAATATTTTGTCAAATATTTGTTTTAAACAAGATTATTTTCTGTTCTGAGACTTGTCATTCTCCTAACATTGTGACCCACAGAAAATATTTTAATTTTAATGAAGGCCATATTGCTAAATTTTTCTTTGATGGGTCACATCTGAAAAGTCATCACCAAACCCAAGATCACCTAGATTTTCTCCTGAATGCTTAGCAGTTTGCATTTCATATTTTAATAGTCTTATTTAGTTTGAGTTTATTTTGTTAAAAACACATGGTCTCTGTCTATATTATATTTTGTCATGCCGAAATCCATTTTTCTAGCTGTATTTATTGAAAAAAAAAAACCTGTTCTCTCTCCAGTAAATTTCTTTACCACTTTATCAAAGATCAGTTGAATATTTTTGTGAATCTGTTTCTGGAATCCCTCTTCTATGCCATTTATTTGTTTGATCTTTTACCAGTAGCACACTCTCATAATTACTGTACTCATCTCATAATTGAAGATGAGTAGTTCCAGTCTTTTGACATCTTTCTTCTTCAATAGTTCCTTAACTTTTCTGGATATTTTATCTTTCCATATAAACTTTAGAATTGATTTGTCGCTATTCACAAAGTCAGTTGTGCAGTGATGAAAGGTTTGAAATGAATACATAACTCAAGAAGAATTGACATCTTAATGATGTTGAGTCATCCTGTCATGAACATAGAGCATCTCCTCTTATTTGGATTTCCTTTGATGACTTTCATCAGTATTTTATAGTTTTCCTCATATACATCTTAGACATATTATTAGATTTATACCTGTGTTTCTTTATCTTTGATATTCCTATAATGTAGTTTCATTTTATATTCCATTTATTGTTCATTTATTAAAAAGTATCCTACAACCTTTACTATAATCACATATATATTCCAGAATTTTGTTATGCGTGAATTCATTGGCAGTTTCCACTTAGGAAATCATGTTATATATAAACAGAGACAGCTAGATTTCTTCCAACTCCATATGCCTTTTATTTACTTTTTTTGCCCAACTTATTATAAGAGGTAAGACTTTAAATATTATGTTTGTATAACAGTGATGAGAACAAATGCTTTACTCCTGAGTGTTGGGGAAAACAACTAGTTTTTCACATGAAATATGTTTGCTCTTTGTTGTCAAGGAAATTCCTTTCTATTCCTAATATTCTGAGAGTATTGAGTGGATATTGAATTTCTGTCAAATACTTTTTCTCCATCTATTAATATGACCATATAGTTTTTCTTCATTTTCCATTGATATTCTATATTACATTAATTTTTAAATTTAATGTTTTAAATCTGCACAACCTTGCACACCTGGGATAAATTCCACTTGGTTGTGCATAATTTATACATCCTCAGATTCATTTTACTAATCATTTGTTGAAGATAGCATTTATATTTGAAAAACAGGAAGATTCAGCAACATCCTTTTAATTGGTTTTTTATCTCATAAAAAATATTGAAATCTTACTTCCAGTTTAATAAGTGAGATGTCACAATCTCTATGTGATAGAAGTGTTTATTTTGTTTATCTGAATGATGTTATGATTTATTCAAGTATATGAGTGAAATAATATTTCAAGTATCAATCCTATTGATTTTTCAATCTAATACCTAAGGGCATCATCAGTCTGACTATTGGTTCTATGAAACAACTACAATAAGGGTTTTGCTTTTTTTTTTTTTCTGTTTTCTTTCTCTAAAAATTTCCATTGACTACTAAGTCAACATGACAGTGTAATATGCTTAGCACATGCACTAGTTATTTTTGAGTGTACAGCATTTTTCTCAAAACTTAGTGGCTGAAAACAATTCTTGCTTGCTGCTGGACTCTCTCATGTTCTGATAGTCTCCTGGATCAACTGGCACCTGCATGGTTTTTATTTGTCCTGGGTATGCCATCTGCTGGCTGAATCTACAGGGACAACTAGACTACTTGAAGCCTAGATTTCTTTATATGGTGATGGTTGCAGGATTCAGAGGACAAAAATATTGTCCAAGGGATTTTATAGCTCTGCCATCAGTATACCTATGGGTTCATGTGAGTTACCCTTTCAACCCAGATTCAATGAACTGCAACTCTCATTTAGATAACATGCATGGAGGAGGGAAACCTGCTATGTGTTCTCAGTGTAAGTAACTTATATCCCAGTTTATGAATGCAAATAATCTTGTTGTGTTTGAAAAAAATGAACAGATTTTCTGACATAATGAGATGTATAAAAAATTTATCTTTTTCAAATACATGACAATGAATAACATCTAATGGATTATTATCTTGGAACATCTTGATGATAAATTCTGCAATTTACCATGACCAGATATGGAATTAGCAGTGTGTCTGTCTCCATCTAGGTGCTTGCCCAGCTATTGTGAACATGGAGGTGAATGTTCCCAGTCCTGGGACACCTTCTCCTGTGATTGCACTCACACTGGTTACACAGGTGCAACCTGCCATTCCTGTAAGCCTCATACTTCATTTGTTTCCTTTCTGTTTTAATTTTGATGTAATTCTATTTTGCCTTATCCTAACTTTGTGTCTGTTTGTTCACCTATGTGCTTGAAATTGACACCACCCAAAACCAAATATTTTAGAGACTAGTCTATTTTTGGCCACCTTTATTTCCTAGTGACATTAAGATTGTGTATAGAAATATATAATATCAAATAATACAGAAAAGTAGAAAATAACAGGCAAAGGAAAATAAGTATAGGAGAAAAAATGTAATTTAAAAAAAGCAACCAAGAGTGCACAATTTTGTATATATGATTCTTTCTTTGAGTTGGACCCAATTTTAGATATTAAGTTCCCATTGCTAAAACTAAAAAAAAAAAAAAAGACGTGCTATTAGACCATCAGTATTTATAAAATTAAACAAGGAGAGTTTCAGAGGAATCACGAGATAGTAGCTAAAATGGTAGAATTTCTAGATGCCAGCAGGCAGTCAGATAAATGTTCAGGTCCCTTGCAAACCTAATGTTCTTTGATGATGTGGGTGATGGTTAGCATACTGGTATTAGCCATGTGACTGTACTCTAGTTCTCTCCACTTTTAATCTCCTTTAATCTTCAAATCAGCCTTAGGAGATTAGTGTCATTATCTATCTGTCACACTTGAGAAAGGAGAGATGTCAGTCCAAGGTCAGTCAGCTCCAAACCAGAACTCTGGACTGACTTTCTGTCACAGTTCTTTTTATCTTTAATATCAGTCTCTTTTCTTAGGAATTATTCTATCAGCTTAAAAGCTAACAAAAACGTTACTGACCAATATCTACTAGAAGTTTATTAGAGAGCCCTTGGAATTCTCACAGCTTTCTGATTATTGACTTTACTTTTCATTTTTCCTAATTTGTGTATCATCACTGGTGTTTCAGAGTTCCTTATTCCATAGCACCTCTCATCTCTATAGGATTTGAGGAAAGATTATGACATGAAAATTTACCAGATGAGAGACCACATTGCACTTAACTCTTTCTGTGAATTATTTAATTTTTTCTCACATAAAATATGAAGTTCAGGAATTAGCTGTAGTCCTACCTATGGGAAGTAAATGTAAAAGTAAAGAAGTGAATGTTAGTGCTGAAATAAGAACCTTGGGTCCTCAGTTCAGGAAATTCTATATAAAATCTCAAAACCTCTTGACAGATTCAGAGAGGATAATCATCCCTTGAAAATTTAACCAGAGCAATTCCACCTGTATCTCTACTCATTATTACAATGCCAGAATTTCCCAGGGCAGCTCACCATATGTAAACAGTTGGCAAATAAAATTTAAGAAGAATGAAGAGTACACTGAACATCTTGGCAACCAGATTTAGTTAGAATCACATTAGAAAAGGAAGTCTCTTAAAGCACCATCCATCACATCTAGCAAGGTATCTTATACACATACTCAGAAATCTGCTAAATATTAGTGACTGAAGAATGATTTCTAAGTGTTATCAATAACTGATCTAAACATCATTCCAAAGAATTCTGATGAAAAAATAGCAGATATATATGGATGTTATAGATATAGATACTGACTAAGATGCAGGTAAAGATAGACAAAAGGTCTTTCATTTGTGTTTCACATTATGGTCTAGCTATGGCATTAACTCCATTGTGATTCCCTAACCAAAATAAAAGCTAAATGAAGATGAGATATTTTCAAGTAAGCAGTAATGAAAGCATTATCTTTTGGTGCAAGTGTAAGTTTTAATCTAAATAGTCAATCACTGCATGTGTGTGCACATATCAAGTTACTCTTAATCACTCCCCCTTTGCTTTGTTACCTCTGCAATTCTAGCTCCAGCCAAACCTTGCTACTCTTACCTATTTGTATGTGTCCTGCTGGGTGGTTTTCTAGGCAGTTTATGTGTCTGTAGAAAGAGAGACATGAGGGCCAGGCACAGTGGCTCGTGCCTGTAAGCTTCAGCCTATGAAGTGGCTGGGGCTAGGGATCGCGGTTCGAGTCCCACCTGGGGCCCGTAGCGAGACCTAATTCCAAAAAAAATAGCTGGGCGTGGTGGTGCGCGCCTGTAATCCCAGCTACCTGGGAAGCTGAGGCTGGGGATTGCTTGAGTCTGTGGTACCCCAGGCAACAAGAGCCTGCCGTTCCACAGGCAAAAATAGCGAGACCTGTCTCAAAAATAATAATAATAATAATAATAATAATAAGATAAACATGAAAGGTCAAAAGGCAAGCATGCTGGAAAATAATCCATGTTGGCTATGTGTCCCAAAGTGGATGGGACTAGCTATGCTATTTGTTTCAGTGTAATCTGACATAGCATATTTTATTTACAAAAATGTTTCCTTTTGTAAAATCCCTGGACAAACAAGTATTCTTTAAATCTTATTTTCAGAGAAAAGAAAACAATCCCTGCAATCCATGGAGTTTTTGTACCTATTTGAAATAGTTGAATAGCTTTTTAAAATGTATACAATCCATTGTGGATCTCTCCAGACCCAATAGCAAAAATTTACATCCTCTGTGCCCCTGCCTATCTTCATCTGTTTTGTTAGTTTAGCTCACTACCACCCAAGTATTGTGTGAATCCAGATCTGATTGTTAGGTGATAGGTCCAGTCAAACACTATGCCA
The DNA here is from genome assembly GCA_004024945.1 of Uropsilus gracilis. NCBI lineage: Eukaryota > Metazoa > Chordata > Mammalia > Eulipotyphla > Talpidae > Uropsilus > Uropsilus gracilis. Next base: position 59,963 of record PVHY01002853.1, on the reverse strand, counting down.
AAGGCAGCTCTTAGCTGCTTCTCAGTTTTCCTTTATGGAATGAAGCACATGGGAGATGTTATTCAGCTGATTACTCTTTTAAGCTTATTCTGAGTATTAATTAAGCCCATTATCTGCAGATGTTAATCACTTGCCTTGAAATAATCAGAAAAAATTACTGTACATATAAAAAATTCAATTATGAATCAGGATAAATTAAAATAATTGAAATAATAAAGATTTCATATGTATGTCTTTCTTTGAACGTCACTATATTGAATGAATCATTTTTCAAAGCATTTAAGGAAGTTTCTTTTTAAAGCAAGCTTTAGAAGATGAATGCTGTCAATTTGTAAAATGCATCTTGTCAAAAATACATTTCACATGTAAATTGTGTTGAGTAAACAAAGGATATAATTACTGAGTAATTTGAAAATCAACATGATTATTAGATAACAGATCATTTAATTAGGTTAAGCCAGTGCTCTTCAGATACTTAAGACACAGGGCAGGTGAAGAGTATCCGGAGACTCCCAAACCTGCCTGCTCTTAATGGATTCTGCCATCTGCCACATCAACACAAAACATACTTTAGTGCATGAGACCTTTAATAGAAAATAAGTTAAGTACAATCAGTGTGCTATAAAGAGATGAAAAGAGAAAGAATATATGGTTAACATGGTTTCCAATTAAATGCCAAAAGTTAAGCATCCCTTTGTGGGTAAATACCCAGCTATTTGGGTTGGCCCATGCAGAACCACGAAGCCCAAAAGCCTGCCATAAAGCTAAGGCACCTTCTGGTGGGGACAGAAGGGCCCAGGCAAGTCTGGAAGGAAAGTAACAGAATGAAAATACAAGTTAAGACAAAAGCTGTTGTTGTCAACCTTCCCTCAGATGTCTGTCTCATTCAAACATCTTCTTCCATGTCCCCCCAAGTTCTTGGTACAAGTCAAAGACAAAGAAGCAAGTGTAGCTTCTTCATATGTCTCTCTGCTCCTCGTGCCTCCTCCAGGTTTTCTTCCTGGTTCTCTTTCCTTCCTTCTCTCAGTCACCTCTAGCTCCACCTCTCTGGCCCACTCTACTCTTCCTTAGAGAACCTGGAATCTCCTCTTTTCCTGAGGATTACCCTGTTACAATTAAATATTATGGGGCAGAATTAGAACTAGACTAGAGTAATCCTATTATCATGGTTTTAAGAGAATCTTGCATTTCTAGATTGCTAGAAGTAGGATTTAGTTCCACATGTCTCTCTGTGATAATTCTTAGAATTATCTGTGCTTCAGAATCTACATGCTACCTCATGTAACAGGGAATACTCCCCTGGAGTAGGAGTATCTGAAAGGACTGAAGAATGAGTGTCTCTGAGGGAAAGTACAGTTGGCAACTGGAGGGCTCTACCGGTAGCCCCTGTCTGAGACCATTTCTTTTCAGCACTCTACGAGCAGTCTTGCGATGCCTACAAGCACAGAGCAAACTCCTCAGGCCTCTACTATATTGATTCTGATGGAAGTGGCCCCCTTGGACCAACTCTTGTGTATTGCAACATGACAGGTATGCTAATAACCTTAAGACAATGCAACTTATATATAAGCATGTGCTATGTGTCGTCAAGATGGGAAAATTCAAATTTACCTAGTAAATGTGCATTAGGTTGTAAAAGTAATATGCTTATTCAATAGTATTAAGCATACTAATAAATGAAATAGTTAAGAGATGGTGATTAAAAGTTATGTCATTATTTTTGGAAATGTTCTGGGTGCAAATTTAACAAATCTTTACTTACAAATTTAAAATAAAAAGGCACAAACTTTGTTATCTTGACTCAACAAATGTCAATTACAGGAAAATGTTGACATTAAATTTGTGAAAATGTGCATTTGTATACCTTTGAATTTATCTAGAAGATGAAAAATATTTCTAAATATATATACTTATAATAATATGTTCATGTGCAACTATGTATGTCTGTTCTCAGTGTGCATGTGTATGTAAGGATTTATGAACCCCCTGGGTAATAATTTAGAGATTAATATTGCCATATAAATTATTTCATCAAAGAATACTTAATAACTAGCAAGTATTATATTGCAAGTTAATAACATTAAATATAGATTACTATGCTACATTGCCTTTTGGGTAATTAAGTTTTTTATAAAAATTATAGGTGCTTAACTCTCACTAATACAAAGTTAGTGTATTCTTGTTTTGTGACCAGGTAAGTATTCTAAGGTTCTATAAATTAGGATTAACATGTAATAACAAATAGATCATAGAACACATACCCAAAAAGAAGAAGGTGGAGAGCAGGAGGAGCTTAAAAAAGGGGGATCAATGACATGGTGAAGGACAGAATTAGACTTTTAGTGATAAAAATAATATATAGGTAGATTTTGGTTGCTCAAGATGCACAGTTGAAACTTATGTTATAATACAGTTTTGCTTCAATTAAAAACAGAAACAATTTTCATCAAAGATTTCTAAATAATATTAAACATCAAGGACTTTTATGAAACTCAGATCCATAGGAAAGTAATTTGCTAAAAAGACAAAGAAATACAAAGGTCAATCCAAAGACCAACAAATAATAATCAGAAACTCTGCAACAAAATATTTAATCAAAAATTGTTTTTTCATAAAAAATGTAAATTGTTCCTGGAAAAATACAGAGAATGAATTAAGTATCAAGGTCCTTGCTGATTAGCATTAACTGATGGGGTTGTATAAGGCAACCTATGACAAATTCAGTTATTAATAAAAAAGAGAACTAAGAGCCTGGTCCTGTCCTCCCAGTCTGGGAACATTTCCACCCTGAACACTTTGCCTTTTCCACAATGCTGCAGTGCCTGTGAACAATTCACCTGCCTGAAAACAATTAATCATTCTCTAATTTTTAGAAATGAGCACTAATGCTTTGGGAAATGCACCTAATAAAAATTCTCAGCCAACGTTTAGAATTTTATCCTTCCCTGTAGTGCTCAAAATCTAATGCTCTTAGGAAAGTCTGTCTATGCACGTGTCTTAGTACTTTTTATGCAAAAACAACTAAAACAAAATAAAACATTATAATTGAGACTGAACTGTTTGAGAAATACTTCCCAGCATTATCTGTGTGTGAGGTGTACAGTGTTGAGAGTCCACACTTGTGTGATCATGATCACTAGCCATCACCATACAATTAGCCTCCCTTCCTCCATATTCATACCCCTTCTCTTCTGCAATCAGTGATCTTTTCTCTAGATTCAAACCTGCTTTTTTTGTTTTATTTGTTCATTTGTTTTCTTTGTATTCCTTGTATAAGTGAAATTATGTGGTATTTGTCTTCCTCTGTCCAATTTGTTTCACTAAGCATAATATCTCAAGGTCACCTACGTTGTCACAAATGGTCTGAAGTTCGTTTCTAAACAGAAGGAACACCATTTTCTTGATGGAATGAGAATGTGAATGCCAATGACTCTACTCAGAGATAGGGTCACTTATGTACACTCTAGATGCAGTGTATTTGTTCCTGTTCCAAAGCTGTGAGCGTCAGAGACTCCAGTTCTCAGATGTTACATCAGAAAACAGTGGTCACAGGAAGGTGGTGGACTTCTCAGTGACCAAGCTTTGGGTTCATGAGGGTCAATTGCGAGCAAGCCAACTGAGCTTTGGACTGACTCACCCCCATTTTCCCACTGGACTTCAGATCCTCATTCACTGACTCAGCCGGTTGATAATCTAGTTCCCTCAGAGGACTTCTTATTCATCATCACTTACTACTGAGTCAGTCATCCTTTTGCAATCCAAATAACTGTGTTTCTTAAAAAGTCTTTTTCCTGTTTCAGAAATTGTGACAGGCCCCCAACTTCATGGTAAAACAGGATCATCAGTCTTACATAAACTCATATTATTTTTATTTTTGATATTATTTACATATATTTTGCACAGTTATAACACTTAAAAATTTTTATTGAAGTAACATTGGTTTACAATGTTATATGTGATTCAGAAATGTAAGTCCACATCTCTTTAGGTGTGTATTTCCATACCACACCCACTGAGGCACCCCTAGTCCTCCAGCATAGTCAAAAGGGACCCTTCCCCACTTTATTCCCAACCCTCCTCCTCTTCTAGTAGTCTCAGTTTTAAAGTCATATATCTAGGGTTTATTTTTGGTTTTGTCTGTTTTGTTTCTCTATATTGCACATGTAACTGAAATCATCTGATATTTGTCTTTCTCCTGATTAATTTCACTGAGCATAATCCCCTTCAGGTCCAGTCATATTGTTACAGATGTTTCATTTTTGATAGCTGAGTAATATTCCATTGTATATAATACCACATCTTCTTCATCCACTCATCTGTTATTGAACATTTAAATTCTTTCTATAACTTGGCTATTGTAAAGAGTTGTAATGAACACAAGAGTATGCTTAGCCCTACAAATTATTTATTTTGCATTCTCCAAGTAGATACCTATGAGTAAATCTACTGGATTTTATAGTAGATTTATTTTTTATATTTTTGAAATAATTCTCCTTAGAATGGATACTAACATATACACAGTTATGTTTTTTTTTATTTATTTGAGTAGAGTTTCTGTTTCTCTTACCTTTTTGCTGGAATTCCTCTTTTTGCTTAATCAAATAGTTCCTTTTCAGTTACCCACTTAATTCATGCATTTATTCACTCTTCTACACACTTAATTTAATCAACAAATTTTCCTGCCCTACTCTATGTTTGAGAAACAAAACTATAAAAAATAAATAAGAAATGCTATATTTGAGGAACTAAAATGACATGAGTTGTTCTCATTGACCTTTGGGCTCAGGAGGTAGACAGATGTTAATTCAACTAACTGCAGTTGTTACTGATATTATAACTCTTGCCTTGCTGTTTTAAGTAGATAACAATGCTCATTGAAAAATTTGTGAAAAGAAGTTCTAAATATGGTTTGGAAAGTTTCCTTCAGGAGAAAATCCATGCCTTCTACAACATATATTTTCATTGCTTGGAGAACTGAGTTGGTTTCATTGTTTTCTGCTTTGCTCTTCAAAATTGAGTTTGGAAATTAGTGTGGCATTGTTGCACATTGATTATGTGTGACAAGTTTTGTTTGCCAATAGTATTTGTTACAGAAAATTCTATAATATCAAAATGTTAGAATTTCTAAAAACAGAAAGAACTGCTCTTTTATGATTGTCACACTCTGTGATGCCATGTCTCTTTTATATTGACATTTGTCTGTAAAGAACTTTCTCATTCCTCTGAGAGAACTTTTTTCTGGTTGACCTCCTGTCATCTCAGAGGTTCTTCCTAAAACAAGCATTCCCAGTCTTGTCACTGTGTCCAAAGAGAAAAAAGACAAACGCTTGAGGAAAGGTCATTTTGCCACTCATTTGTCTCATAAAGCATATACAGTTCTCTTGCTGGACAAAGCAAGTGGTTTGATGAGCAGTGAAGATACAGTTCCTCAGAGCAGCTGAACCAGCAGCATGCCAAGTCAATAGTCTTAATATTCAGACACGACTTAGAATGATTGTTTTCAGTCTTCAGATTCTACCTGCTCCTATTTCCCCATTTGTCAAAGTATTGTCTCTGATGCAATGTTCTGTCCATATGGGTGTAAACTTGTGACTTTATAAATTATATATATATATATATATATATATATTCTCAAAGGGTATTATTTTCTTGTCACACCATCTACTAGGCTGAATTTCATGGTAAGATGCTCATAGTATCTTATGATAACTGAGCATTTGAATACCAGGCTGGGGGTCACACAGACATATGCTTTGGCAAGAGAATGTAAACTATGTTAAGTTAAGTGTCCTTCCATGTTAAATGGAGAATGCTTACATTTACAACGGAGCAGAAACACAAAACTTTATTCATTGTGACCTGGTAAGTAGAAAAAGATCGACTTCTGAATTCCCAAGGGAAGGAAATTGCACAAGAGACAGAAAGTTTATGAAGACCCTGCTTCTTTGGGGGTTATGTTATTCTATCTTTTCTTGTGTTAAAAATATTATAAGCCGGGTATGGTGGCGCATGCCTGTAATCCAAGTGCTGGGAGGCAAGAGGCCAGGGATCACTTGAGTTCGCAGGTTCAAGACTACCCCAGGCAACATAGCAAGACCTGGTCTCGAAAAAGTAGCTGGGCACAGTGGCAGGCACCTGTAATCCCGGCTATCTGGGAGACTGAGGCTGGGGATCACTTGAGTCTGCGGGATGGGGACTACCCTGGGCAATATAGCAAGACTTAGTCTCAAAAAAAATGTATTAAAGTAAATCATAAAAGCCTCAAAACCCCAGAACTATGGCAGCAATAGCCCTGGTATAAAGACTGATCAGAAGGGACCTAAGGATACAGGGCTGTGACAAGCAGTCTCTCTCAGGGTCATCAGGGCTGTCATTCTCTCTCCTCATCAGGTTCTGGCAAATGGATGGTCAGGCCTCCTACCTCTGGGACCTCAGGCAGGGCAGATTGTCAGGCTGGGTATTGTCCTCTGGGGTCCTGTTGGATTTTCACAGTCTTGTATTTGGCCATTCTAACCCAGTATGCACAAAACTGCCTTAGTTTTTTTTGTCTCTTGGTATTTGAAACCCAAAAGAGGGTCCTGATCTGTGGGGTATTCTGGAAAACAGACATCCCTCAGCAGTTCACAAGTGTCTAGAAATGCATGTGTGGCTCTGAGATGCAGTTTTGTGCAATTGGATTAGTGGGCTTTCTAGGCCTGCATTTCCTTACTTGTGCGACAGACAGAGAACTGGACTAGATGGGAAATGACAGCCACCATTAAACTGTTTCTCTTCTTGATAGTAGTGAGGTGGAAGGTGTTCGAAAAGCTTGTCTGGGGCCACGTTCTTGGAGGCACAGTGTGATACTCAGATTATCTTTGTGGCTACAGGGATGGATGCTGGTGTTTTTGTCTATCTGTTCTTATTTACCGTCTTGTGGGCATCTCCTTGACTAGCTGTTTACCTGGACTAGAAGGCGAGGTGTCACTGCATTTGAACAGATTGCACCCTTCTCAGACCATGGGTGCCTCTCCCCAAGAGCACAGACAGCTGCTTTCATTTCCAAAGAAATAGTGTTTAAACACAAATTGGACCTCATTTGAGACATTTGCAAATAAAAAAATGTGTCTTCACTTTCCTCAACATCAGTCTTCACAACTTGAGGGAGGGATCCACCAATGCTGAAGGAGTCAGGTTTGTCTTTAACTCTATTTTTTCCCCTTCAGGGGATGGAAATGAAGAGACCAGATGTGCTTCGGATTTGTGTATACTGAGTGTGTAAAATAAAGATGTTTCTTTTTGCATCTGACCACCTGTTTTGCCATAAAAGACTCCTTGTGTAATTCTGAGGTAGATCATAAAGTGTAGAAAGTGTTGCAATTGCAAAGCAGATATAATTTGGCAAAGTGAACGTAAACTAGAGGATGAGTTTGATATGGTGAGTCAGTGCTATTGTTTCCACCCTGTTTAACCAAACCAATCAAGTTAGCTACAGGTTCCTTTGCCTGAGTAATTATGGACCCTGCACCTCTCCTTTCATGCAGATGAAAAGCTCCTGTGAGTTGGATGGACACCTTTTGATGTGGTCTGATTAAAGATAGTTCAAAAGTCCTGTTAAATGTGTGCACTGCTATTATTCATTTTCTGAGATCTGTTTTGTGCTTCAAACTACAATGAATAATGGCTATGTACTTTCTCATCATGAGCGTGAGAATCCCTTGGTCTGTCTCCTTTGAAAACTAAGCTCATCTGATATCTCAAAGGTCCATTCCCACTAAAAGTGGGAATCCATGAAATTAATAGGTTGTGGAATAGTAACAAAATGTAGCATGTCATTGCTTGATGTCTCTTAAATAATCTTTTGAGAAAGAACAGCTATTTAAATTACTACTTTTTGAAAGGAAAGTTGTATCAAAGATTCATTTCAATCTTTCATTTTCTCCATTTGAAAAGCATTTTTATTACATTTTAACCACTCAAGATCATAAATCTGTCATACTGACCACTAGGCTATATAAACTACTTAGGCACATCATATTTCTTTGTGTCATAAACCGTGAAAATAAATGACATTATAATTGATGAACTCCCAAGCCTACCCCATAATCTGCCTGATTCTTTTTACTCTTGTTTCCTATGATAGAAGAAACTTAGAGAATGATTAGGAGTAGATAATTTAAAAATGTAATACTAGGCCTATTTAAATAATTATCTATAAAAATGTGAAACTTAAAAAGTCTTATGAAAACATGATGAAAGGGGAAAATTTATAGCATTCAAGTTGCTCTAAGAAAACATATCTCTTTTAATGAGCAAAAAAGGGATTATCTCTTAAGTATATTTTTTGTAATTGAATTTAAAACAACACTAGTTTAACATTAGACTCACTGTGTTACTATCCTTCCTAGTTTTTCATATTGTGTGATATTGCTTTATAAGAGCCTTGAGCCAGAATTCCTCTTATGGCCCATGCTGTTCTCCTTCCTGGATTGCTGTGTGCATTTAATGAGGTAGGAGTTTATACACATGCATATAGCTTGTGGATGTTCCTAGAGCCCAAGTTCCATGGCAGCATGCAACCAACAAGGACTCCTCAGTCTTCCTTGCAGCATTGTTTTGATTTTTGAACCTTGACCATGTATGAGCTATTGAAAGGAATAAGAGCCACCTGATCACTTCTTCCCCTATAATTTGAAAAGTTTTTACATAGACTGATAGTTTTATAAAAGCCTTGCAGAGGAAGTTTTGGGACATGATGTTATAAATCTATTTGAGTTGGGCAATTTCTCATTAGTTTTTTAGTTGCTGAACCATTGGCCATTTATAGTTATAAGCTTCACACTTCCATGGTATGAGATACATTTTAGGAAAGACAGAATAAATCAAGTCATTTTCCTCTGTGGTGAAGTATGCATTACTTGTTTTTCAAATCACTTTAAAGACTACATATAATAAATGAAACAAAAATCTGTCTAAATTTGTCAACATTCCTATAGTTATGGTAACTGCAGGAATTGTTAGGTATTCTAAGACACTGTGGTATTTGGTGTTGTCTGTTGTGAATGAGTTGCTGACAACACTGTTACTCAATTTTTATCAGAAGCATTTCTTCACAACTACTTTGTATAAACATGTGGGCTGCTTGTTCTGCAAGTGCATCTTTTACACCTTTCTTTGAGTATCAGAGAAAGATATTCTGTCAGGTAAAGAATATGCTCTTTAATAAGATAAAGATATTCACAATGAAATTTAGCTTTTTCATTTGGCAATGAAAGAAAAAATATTAAGAACCGAAGTGTTGCATGTATAGCATAATGGGTTATTGAATGTTACAACACAAAATTAAAAAATTGACTCCCCTGACAAGGTTGACTATATTGTCAAACAAAATTCACCAAAAATTGTTACTGCCAATATGTGATAATGAAAGTTCAATATATTCCCTGATGTTAACATTTTAAGGATCCTACTTATGTTGATTCTAATCACAAGGTTTCTATAATTCAGAAAAAAAGATGCCTCTGACAGTCTCTTGTCTCCCTTTTACCCCACTTGTGTACACAAGACACCACATGGATCTCAGTGCAGCACGATGACTCCCACATGGCCCAGGTAAAAAGCTCCAGTGGAGAAAGTCCCCTTCCCGTGTTTTTCACATACACAGCCAGCATGGACCAGCTCCAAGCTATAATTGACCGTGCGGACCACTGCCATCAGGAGCTGGCTTTCCACTGCAAGAAGTCACGGCTTTCTACCCTCCACAGTGAGTAGTCAGTGTAACTAAGCATAGTGCACTATAGTTCCCAAAAATTCACACAACTACAGATACAGCAGATGCCTTTGTCCACACCGTGCATTTCATAATCTGGAAATTATGGAGATGTTTTTCCTTGGAGCAAAGTGCAAGGTCAATCCTGTTGTTCTTTGTTCAGAGTTGTAAATGACTTGGAGTTTGTTCGCATGCTTTTTCCATACTCAGTAAAAGTCTACACCCAAGGCCTTGGAGTGCACTGTGTTCATCGACAGTAAAGGGCAGCAACATCCTCATGCTTTTTCACCTTAGAAAAGATTGCTGACACCAACATGAATTATTTATCTGTTTTTGTGAGATTCTCATGGACTGAATATAATGAGTGTTTTGGTTAATTGCTAGTTAAGAGGAAAATGTTGGTATCATATAGCTTTTTCAGGTCACAAAATAACACAATTGTCAATAGTTCCTTATTCATATTTAAACTAGACTTCAAAACTCTGTTTTGAACTTCAATTTTCTTCCTTGAAATAATCTCATTTTGTCAGAATGCCTCGTCCTCCAGCCTCAACGAAACTCTTAGGTTTTCTGGAGGCTGGTCTCCCATTTCTAATCAGATAACCAGGGAGTGGAGCTGAGAGGGTACTGTTAGACCGCTCCCAGTTTGTCCCTCAATAGCTATGGGCCTGGGCAAATTGTTTCATTCTTTCCAGTTTCGGTCTTTAGAGTTGAGACATTAATTTTACAAGGATTTAACTTCGCATCATCTAAGTGCATTAGTTAAGTACTACTTATTTGTAGCTCTCTAGTTTATTGGTAATACTATAGGGTTTAATGTTTTCTATTATATGATTACTGTCAAATAGATGCCTGAATTAAGGTGGTATGCTCCCCCCCAAATGAATAAACCCCCTTTATGAAAGTCAGTGAGTGCTGTGGAACAATGTGGTAGTGCCATCTCACCATGGAAGACAAGGCAAAAGCAGAACAGGGTTGGAGCCAACCACTAACAGAGACAGAGAACATAACCAGCCAGTGAGTCAGGAAATATATGATCTATTCCAGAACCTGGACCCAAACCAGGTCAGAAAGAATTCCTCATGGAGGGTCAGGGAAAAAGATAAAAAAAAGACTTTACTTGTTGATGGATCAAAATAAGGGAATTCATTGACTGTGTTGCTCAAGTTATATACATTTCTTTTAAGCTGCTACTAGAGATTTTTCAGTGCAAACTTCATTTAGACATATTTAGTACAAGTTTATATATTTCCAGATGCTCTTTATTAAGGTAGAGATGAGGGAAAGCAAATAGTGTAGTCTAATAGATCTTAAAGTTGTTGCACTAGTTTGCTCTTCATTATCATTAGACAGAAATAGGTGTGCAGAGTATGGCTGTAACCTTTGTGCAGAAAGAGTAAACTTAACCAAGCCTTCCGCAGAATGTGTTTTCACACTGTAGAAGCCATATGAAGAGCAAACCATTTAAGAAATATATAAGGAGTTTGGGAAATTTTGGTTACGAGTCAGTCATCTCTCAATAATTTTTTATTTTTGATATTCTTGGAACTTCCTGGAACACAGGGCTGTGTCAATCACAAGACTCATCAGCAAGTATGATGGCCACAGTGTCATAGCCCATGTGGCTTTGATGTTGCAGGAAGCTGGGGCAACTGTCTTCAGCATCGTTAGAGTCTCTGTGTCACATGATTTTAGATCTAAAAGAAGTCCTGTGTCAGTAAGTGCTTATGTCCTAGTAAGCCATTTGATTGATTGCCTTATTATGATAAAGCTAAAATCATTGAGAATTAATATTATGACTTGAGAGGATTGTGAACCAAGAGCCAAAATAATTAGACAAGTGGAGTTGTGCACTGTAGAGATTGTGTCTGTTCCATTCTTTATCATTCCAGCTACTAATTTTTCTTTGGGGTATTCTTAATAATTTGCAATATTATTATTATAATCATTGTAATAGGTTACAAAAATAAATTTTGAATACTGCCAAATGTACCCTTCTGTACCTTTAAAAATCCTTAATGGTTTTTAGTTCATAGAGAAAATGAAAGTTTTTCATGTGGACATACAATTATACATTTACAAATAATGATTTTTCTCCTTTAATCTCTTGAGAGAATGTTGAATAATCACAATTTGAAATGGCATTTTGAAAATTATCTATTAAACAAAAATATCAAAACTCCCACCCTCTAAAGACAAGTTTTCAATTCATTAAGGAAAAAATTCATTGATTTGGATTTCTTGGCACATATTTTACCCACTGGGCCTGTGGTGGGTGGTAATGAATGCAGTGTCAATGTGTTTACAAGCTGAGAGGTTGTCAGCAGAAGCAGACAACAGGGAGCCATAATGAGCAGTGGCAGCTATAAATTAGGGAGAAGCTGGGATGTGTTCCAGATTCTGCAAGGGGCCGTTGGGGATAACCTAAGGGTTTGAAAGAGCACAGTAAAATGGTCAGGCTTCTGTGCAGAGCCAATAGACTTAATGTCACTTTCATTTTCCCTCCTGCCCTGTTTATGGGGATTGTTTGCCCCCACCTGCCTGCATGCTCCCCCTTCTCTAACCATCATTTCAAAGGTGTGCTCTGGTTCCCTGCAGGTACCCCAGCAGTGTGCTTAAGTCTTTAGTGTCAATGTGCAGTCCTGTGGTGTCAAAGCCGCTCTGAGCCTGGTACATAATTGTGGCATCCACTGGGCAAGGGGTTGTGCCTAAGTGTTGGGTTATCAATGACTCACAGATGTTCTGACCCTCGGACTCACCTGAGGCATGAAGAATATTGATGGGAGCCATTTCTTTAGTGTCCCAATACAGAGCCCACCCAATTCAGTATAAACAAAAGCACATATCTCTAGCAACTTTTTAAAAACAAGATTGAGAATACCAGTGTTTTCAGCTAAGTAAACTGAAAAAAGCCACATTTAGCATAAGAATATTAACTTCTTTATGTGGCATTTTGGACCTCAGACAGATATTCGATTCATTGAATAAATGCTCTGGTTTGTATTTTGATGGCAATTAATATTTTGAATGTTATTTCCAACCAAATTATGCAGTTGTATTTCTTAATAGAAATATGTCAATACCATGTCTGGATGCTATTCAGACACTGCACTTTTTCTAATTTAAAAAACAATATTGTGATAATATAAGCCTTGCTATTAAAATATTTTTTGAAAATAGCCAGAAGTCCTCTTTAAAAATATCTGATTGTAAAGATAAAATATGTTTATTTCTTGATACTCTCTTTGTGTTTTAAATAGAGGGAAGTAAAGGAACTATACTGGGGAGGCAGGTAGTGGGGGCTAAAATAGGTGTCACCTTTCTCATACTTGTCTTTCAGATGGAACCCCAGTGAGCTGGTGGGTTGGAAGAACCAATGAAACACACACTTACTGGGGAGATTCTCTGCCTGATGCTCAAAAATGTACTTGTGGATTAAAGGGGAACTGCATTGATTCTCAATATTACTGCAACTGTGATGCTGACCGGAATGAATGGTGATTTCCATATAATTTCCCTGTGCAAACTGTAATTTCTTTTCATTGCTTTCACTATGTGTCTTAGACAATGGACACAAGTTAAAAGTATAAGCTTTGTGTATGGTGTAATTAATTTGAAGTCTAAAAATTTAAGGTAACTATTTCTCTTTACCTATGAATAATTATTCATAGCCACTTTATTTTCCTAATAAGAAGAAGTAAAAGTACTGGATTAATATTTCTAATATACTAACAGTAAAATATAAGACTTTTTAAAGTTACATGTAAGTTGACTAGTAAAGATGGCTGCAGCATAACTTATAGGTGAAACTCCCTTAACTTCTACTTGTGTTTTAAAATAGCATAAGGAGAAAGCAGATAAACTCTTGAGTCTATGAAAGAGCATATATGGCACACAAAACTATCCAATGGAAGGTCTTAACAGACTGTAAGCCTAAAGAAAAGATAAACAAGAATAAGTCTTCCAGATAACTCTCTAGTTACAAAAAGAACTCCCTGAAAACTCATATTTATGAAACTGTCCTCACACAAATTAAGAGTCCAGATTTCCACGTGAATTACTTGGCTGCCCCTTGAATTAAATTAATATCATTACAGTTGGCAATATCAATGATTTATCACAGAATTACATGATGTTCTCTGTATTTACCCTACAAGATTCTCACAAATATAATGTCACCAAACATGTGTTCTTTTTTTTTTTTTGAGACTAGGTCTCACTATTTTTGCCTGTGTAACCTCAAACCTCAGGCTTACATTGCCTGGGGTACCACAGACTCAAGCATTTCCCAGCCTCAGCTTCCCAGGTAGCTGGGATTACAGGTGCACACCACCACACCCAGCTATTTTTTTGGGACTTGGTCTCACTACATGCCCCCAGCAGGACTCAAACCACAATCCCTGGCCCCAGCTGCAGCTTCCTAGATTGCCACTTACAGGCAGGCACCATGCCCGGCCCCCAAACGTGTTCTTAATCCAGTGTCACATACACTACAAGAGAGAGGCAAGAAGTAGAAGGAATCACAAAGAATAGACTGGATGCCTGAAAAATCCAGATAAAGAGTACATTGATAAGCATAAAATAAAGTCTAAATTATTGAGGTACTTGAAAATAAACACTAGGGTTAAAGCATGAAAAAGTAAGATGCTATTAACAAAAATGAGTGTGACCTATAAAAACTGAATGAACGTTTAGAAATAAAAATACTATCACTGAAATTAAGGTTTGTTAAAACACATTAGACATAAGTGAACAGAGAATTGGTGGACAATAAGTGGAAGAGCAAAGAATGTAGCACAGAGAAAAACAAAGTGGAACCTGAAAGAGCAACAGTAAAGGAGGATATGGAGGAGTTTGAACATGTGTCTATCCAAAGCTTTGAAAAAGAAGATGAGATAAGTAGGAAGAGGCAATGGATGAGAAATTTCCAAAATTGAGAAAATATTGGAATACCAAGCAGGATAAATAAAAGGTAAATTTATATGTACAAAAATAATTGTGAAGTCAAAGCATAGTGAAAAGAATACTGAAAGAAGCAGAGGAAAATAAGTTTCTTAAAAGCACAGACAATTATACAGTAAGCTGACCTTCCTCAAAGCACAGTGCAGTCATACATAGAGGGACTGGGTGTCCTGGTATGGAAATAAAATGGTTGTCAAACTCCAGAATTTGCCCAGCTGACCTTTTAAAATTGAAACAAAATGGATCTCCAGACATACACTGAAGAAATTTACCACAAGGAAACTCCATAAAAAGAATTTTAAAGAATGCTTTTTAGAATGAAAAACAAAGACTTTTATTAGGAAGATCTCAAATGCATGAATAAATATTGAGGAAAGAAATTTGTGAAGTCAGAGATTAAAAAATAAAAGAGATAAGTAGCAGACATCAATAACAGATGTGTACATATATATGCATTCATATATGTCTAAGTTTAAAATGTGAAAAAGCAATCATTCTGATAAGGATTATAACTTGCAAAGAATTGAAAGCATAATCAGAAATGAAAATACTGAAATTTAGAATGTTTTGTAAATATTAACATCAAATTGCTTAAAGTATATACATAAAAATCTTAAATTTGACCTGTAAAATAGTAATTGAGGAAAAAAATGGATTATAAAATACTCAGTTAATCCAACAGAAGATAGGAAATAAGATTAAAAACAAAGAGAAAGGTGCAAGTAGAAAATAAGGTAAAAAAAATATTTTGGTAGTCATGAACAATAAATGTTAGAGAAATTCACTTAAATGAGATGTATCAATTCTAAAAATAGTTTTTATTGGCAAATATACACAAAAGTATGTTTTAGAGGTCTTAATATGAACAAAAGACTACTACTGCTGCATAATCATACTTTTTAGTTTTACTAGAAAGAGCTAATGATCCAAAACTTGTGCACTTCTAAAAATGATTTTATATAGAAAAAAAATCTTACAGAATTGAAAGAAATTAATAAATCAACCTTGATAAGAGGTTTAAACATACCTCTGTTAATAATTGAAAAGTCAATTGAACAAGTGAAGGATATAGAATACATTTAAATAATATTAGCAAGCTGATTTATTTAATGTATAATTCTTAAAAATTACACATGGTATATTTTTACAAATTGGTTTTCCTAATATTCCATTAAAAGTATAATATTTATTATTGTGTGGACAGTTTTCTCTGATTATTATAAGGCATTGGTGCTAAAAATGAAGAATAGAAAGATTAAATATATATATGACATAATTCAAAACCCACAAAATATTGGAAGTTAGAAAACAAAGGTTCCATGGTTGTCCGAGGAAAATAAAAAAAATATGCAGAACTACTTTTGAAATGAATGAGATATTATTATGGTTACTACATCTTAAAACAGCTTAGTTCTTATTAAGAATATGTTGCTATAGCCCAAAAATACTAGGGCATAAAGATAACAAAAATATGCAAGACTTGGACAGAAAACAGCATAATAGAGGTTTGTTATGAGAATGTAAGAAGATTTTAAGTAAAATGGGGACATAACTACTGTCATGAATACAAAAACTCTTCTCCAAATTATTTTCTTCTCTTAAATGATTTTCTTTAATTAATTAATTAAATTAATTCCAAATGAATACCAACCATGGGGTTAGCATTCCAATTAATTCCAAATGAATGCTAACCATGGGAGTTATTCTTTTGAATGGTGACAAAATTCGATTCTAAAGTTCATATGTAAAAGTGCACATGGATAGCTAAAACAGTTCAGAAAATGGAAACGATGAGAGAGGCATTGCTGGATATGAAGATGTCTTACAGTAATATGGTAATTAATGAGGCTGGGGCTCCCAGAGGGATGAGCAAAGAGAACAGTGAAACCATTAGAGTCTGGACCTCTCAAAATATATTTTGAATGATAATTAATCTGTCTCTGGACCCTCTTTTTCTTGAACAATTATAAAACATGAAAGTTGACCCAATATGTCTTCCATGTTGCTTCAGTCAAAGTTCTGTTACATCTCAAAAAAGTCTACTGAAAAACATCAAGAAGTAAGAATAGTTTGTAGAGCATTGGCAACTAGTTACAAAGAAGAAAATAGATTTGGAATATTCTCTTACTGAATATTTGAAGCTATTGTGAGAAATGATCATGCATTATACATAATTTTTTAAAAATAAACAAGAAATGTAATCATAAGTCAGTTTTGAATAAATCTGATGACAATGCAATTTACAATATCCTGTATAAAGTAAGGGCAATTGGAAATGATTTAATAACTTAAATAAAATTATTCAAAATTTCCTTAGATTCAGAAAAGTACTTTGCAAGCAACAAAATAAAAAGATTATTATAATATCTGTCTTAAAACACAACATGTGTTATGATTCCCCTTAGAAATTTTTTTAGGAATTTGTTTACCTTTGTCCATTTTAAAACAATTAAAGTGTAGCTTTTTACTCCATTATAAAGTGTAACTTTTAGATGTTTCTTTAAAATTCAAGAATACTCAATGAATAAGTAAATATATTTACATTTTTTCCTTAGAATGTTCTATCAAATAGCAATCAATATTTATTGATTGAGTTAAATAGTTAATGGTACAGTTGTTGATAGTTTGAACACCAGTAATTAATTTGATGTGTTATTCCCACATATCTAGCAAAATAAATTCCAGACTGACTTTCCCAGAATCTAATGGTACCATTTTAGCTTGTTGCCCAATAGTTTCCAACAAATACAAATATCATGTGTTTGAGATGATCTGTCCATGTGCTTCTTTTATAAACACTTTTAGGCATTTGACCAGATAAAATCCATAAATGTTGTCTTGTTTGGTCTGACATTTGGAGTAATCTGTTTAAAGTTTTTTCCTTAATTTTTAGGATATTTCTTCCTTTTTTGTGTATTATCATATATACACTGCTGGTAACTTGTTAACACCCTAACAGGAAAACAACTTTAGTAATTTTTACTTTTCTACTTTAAAGTGTATTTTGCCCCTATAGTGTATTTCCAAGTGGTTGTTATGTTATTCAGTTTTCTTTGCCACAAAACTGTTAGGTTGAGCCATAAGAAATTGCTGATCTTTTTACCTGCAAAAGCAGCAGTTTACAATTTTTTAAGTTTTATAAACAAGAGTGAGTAGTTCTCCAGGTTCTACACAAATACAGAGCAACAGAATGATGAATTAGTCAAGCTATTTTTTGTCAGTGTGTCAAAAGTAAATATGTAAAAGATGAAAAATTTGAAAAACGTGGTGTATCAAAATAATTTTACTTGATCCAGGCAAGGTGCTGGTTATTAAATCACTTTACTACCTAGTTCTCTGGTTCCCATTTCAGTTCTTGTTTAATGGAAACTTAGATACTATTGTTCTTTAAATACTGACTTACATATTATGACTGATATTGTTATTTTTCACAATATCCACTAGCTTTTCTGGGAACATCAATATTGGTTTTTATACACGGGGCCTGGCATGTACATGTGCAGTAAAGGTCACATGGATGAATGGTGGCCCTCATTGATGAAGCCCTTGCCTACACATTAGCCCACACATTCATTCTGGCAGTGCATTGTGTCACAACTTCATCTTGATTTAAAATTAGTAACTTTGTTTTGTTTTTGTTTTTAAATTTATGAAACAACAAGTAAGGAAATGCCTACTTACCACCATAGGAATTTCTGAAACTTTAATTAAAAAGAACTTTGTGAATCAAAAACCTAAGTCTTGTCAATCAAGTGCTTTTTATTTTTGTTTTTATAAAGCAAATTGCTCTTACTTGTATATGTAAGTTGTACATTTAGTGATTATACAATGGCTAACTTGGAAGGAGCTATGAACGGACTGTTCAATGGCATTAAAATGTAATCTCAGGCCTGTGCTTATAACCATCGTTTAGGATCTGCCCTCTTTCTTTGTGCTAAAGCCCATGGACGTGATTTTTGATCTTCAGATGACCCTTTTAAACATCTATCTTTGTAAGCTTTGGGATGACCCATCTGATTTCTCAATTAAGTATTTACAAATTTAGCTTAATATTTATTGAATGTTAATAAAAGATTATCTATAGTTGTTCAAAGTAATGTTTAATGGTTTTATTTCTTTTCTAGGGTTAGCGACACAGTAGTGCTTTCCCATAAAGAGCACCTGCCAGTCACTCAAATTGTGACAACAGACAAAGGCCGACCACATTCTGAAGCAACTTACACTGTGGGGCCTCTGCTTTGCCAGGGAGACAGTAAGTAGTTGCAAAAGGAACTTCCAGGCATCCTGAGAATACATTTCAATGTTTTGTGAGAAATTTAGCTTTATGGTTCTAAAAATACTGTTTTTTATTTTGTTAGACATGCATTCACTTATATAATTATATGTTTTAATTGTAATTTAAAAGATAAGAATAAATATATTTCATGTAGATTATGTATCTTTCATATAGAAGACTCATGGAACCATCTGAAATATTCTATCCTTTCATCCCCAAACACCTAGTATACACCTACAAAATAAAAGACACTTTGCTGAGTGCTGAGATGCCTAAAATGGATATGAGAATGAGAAAACAAGGACAGATGCCATCAAGTGTACCTTTTTATTAATACTCCTGACAGCTCTGAATGTTTATACAGGAGACCACATGTGTATTTCCTTATCCTTTCCTCTCCCAAAATAACTAAAATATGTGTTATATCCTTATAACACTTAGTTACCCTCATATTAATCTTTCTCAGTGTGTTCTTTTAGGCCTTCTCCTTCATCTCTCCCCACAATCTGCTTCTTTTTAGGTCACCAATGAGACTTTGGTATTGCTGAATTCAGTCGTTACTCGTTATTCTGTTGTCATGTGAATTGACCTTTGTGCAAAGTCAAATTTGTCTCATGTTCACTCTTCTTTGATTTACTCTTTTTGATTTAGTGATCTACAGCAAAATCTTCCTTTACCTCCTTCTTTGTTCCACCCCAGTCTTCCTTCTTGTCAGTGGGATATTGGAGCATCATTAGGCTCCTTCCTCACTTGTGCCCCCTCTGTGTTCTTAGTCACATGACTTTCAAAATACTTGATGTCAATGGTCCCCGCAATTATTCCTAAAGCTCAGGGTTCCTGAAATTCCAATTACATTGGATGGATATTCTGTACTCTACTTGATTTGCAACGAATATTTTATCTGACTTATCAAAGAAAAAACAAAACCATTCTTCCAAGAGCCTTCCAAATACAGTGTGTGCAACACCATTCTTTCTGTCACTCACTAGTCTGAAAAAATTACAGTCAGTCATCAGCAATCTAATCTCATTGCTTCCATCTTCAAAAATGGATCCCACATTGACTTCCATGATCACCTGTGTCTGATTGTTTCTGTGGCCTTATAACTCATCTACTGCCTCTGTCTACTTAGATGATACTTCATTCAGCAGTCAGAGGGAGTATATGAGGCCATGCAGATTTTGGTCTCTAACTGACCAGTGGCACACCTATCAGAATAGAGGCCATGGTTCAGTGTCCACCAAAACTATGGTGGTTATGCTGCCTTATATGGCTGGTAGGAACTCACAGGGGCCTTTGGAACCACAACCTGAATGTGAGGTGTTGCTATCTGAGAAAATTCTAATGTTTCTGAACCTCGCTATTGCAATAAAGTAAGAATTGATATATGGAGAGTTAGGATATAGCAGGGTACTTCCTCACCTTGACTGGTAAGGGCATTACAAAGACACAGGGTCAAGGGGTGGGGGAATGAGTAATGGGAAATCCCCCAGCCTCTTTTGGTTCATCTTGGGTTAAATAAGCCAACAAATTAACATCAGATATACCAGTAGAGGAAAAGATTAAATTTGATTATATGCACATGAAAACTTTACATGATTTTAAATTCTAAAGTCTTAATTTAAAATTTTAATTTGTCCCATTTATGGGGCAAACTTCTGTGCTAATAAATGGCATTGAGTCTTGGGTTGACAAGTAAAGAAGACGGGATTCACAAGGAGAGGATGTCTTCCTGCAATAAAACCTTGACTCTAGATGTTTGCACTACTATAAATTAGGTAGATGGGTAGGTTTCTCCAGTAAAATATTTATTTCTGGTGATGATCCTAAATCTGGGTAACTTGAATTCTTTAAGGTCATAATAAAGGTTTCTCCAGAAACTCACAAGACTTCAATTGACAGTCAATTAGGAAAAGACTATTTTGGACAACTGTGCCTGAACATTTTTTTAAAAGAGGTCCATAGTATAAATAGAATATAAAATATAATATAAGAGATCTACAATATAAAAAGTTGTTCTCATTTGAGACATAAAAATTCAGCCCACAGTTCTACTTCTGGGTAAGATAAAGTAGGCAAACCATATCCCACTTCTTCCACTAACTCACTTATCTCATGGTTCAGAAAGGTCATAGCAGCAGGGAAGAAAATCCAGAATTCATTGAATTTGTCCTCCAGCATCTCTCAATCTGCAGTACAAGCACCAGGCTATGAAAAAGGAAATTCTTCCAATTCCCACAAAGCCCTGTGCTGGGGAAGGGAATAGGAAACACCAAACTCCCAGGGAGTATGTTGATTTCAGTTTCCCCTTTTATGACTTTCCTGAGGTTATAGTCTGCAGAGACTTCCATGGCAACAGAGATAGAGGCTGCCATGAGGGCTGATGAGAGCCAGACCTCTAAAGGAAGGACCTTCTACTGTGAACAGGGAAGCTGTTTCTCCCAGGTGGTAGAAGATTCATGTTGCTTTTCCTCTACCCTTCTTTGCCCAGTATTTGGCAAAGGACATGGGTATAGTTGAACAAACATAGGAGAGTACAACAGAGCATGCTGAATAGAGTGCCAAGGCCCCCAGTTTTCAGGCTCTATGATTCAGAGGAGCATCAGAAAACTGAAAAGTATATGGAAGTCTGCCAAGAGGAAAGAGTTCAAGAATATGATGTCATGGGTTGCTTACAAAGACCTGAATTTATGGATCTGACCTGACCTGAATCATGGAGTAAAGAAGTTGATACCAGAACTAACAGGCTGGTAGATTGGCTGCTAGGTGGAACATGAGTGAGATAGGTCTGAATAGTACTGCAAATGCTTTGAAAACTGGCCTACATGGAGCCACATAAAGCCAGGCTGCAATGTATAGCCAACAAGGCCAACTGTGGTCACAAAAGTTTGACAGGATATCATGATTGCTGTTAGCAAAGTAAGAGCAGAGGCAACTTTCTCAACTTAACAGAGACTATATAAAACAAAACTAACATCATAATTAATGGTGAAAAACTAAATTTCTACCCTAAAATTGGCAACAAATTAGGATATTCAGTCTTCTATTCAACAACTTCTTTGAAACTGGACATCCTACCCAGGGCAATAATATGAGATGTTCCATAAGTGCATGTAAATTGGAAAGAAAGAAAGCTATAGATATATGTATAATCATGTACATATAAAATATCATAGAATGTTGGGATCCACAAAAAAAACCACAACTAAAATAACAAGATTGCAGCATAAAAGCTCAGCAAGACAAATCAATCATATATGCTAGCTATGTACAATTGTAAACCAAAATTTACATAAACACTATCACTTTAAGTAGCTCAAAAAATGTAATATTTAAGTATACAGCTAACAAAAACACATATTTTATCTGTAAATTGAAAGACAACTATTACATGCTTCGATTTGTTTTAATCTAAGTAAATAGATATACTGTGTTTATGGATTGCAAGACAGCATAGGAAAGATGTCAGTTCTACTGGAACTGAACAAGACACTTCATCAAAGAGGATGCAAGAGTGGAAAATAAACACATAATAGAGTAATCAATATCTTTGTCACAGAAAGCAAGTAAAACCACAGTGAGAAACTACTATAGACCAATTTGAATTGCTATCAATAAATGCTAATACTTAGTGCTGGTGAGGATATGAAACAGTTGAATAACTTACACCTTGTAGATGGGAATAAAAAATGGTACAGGTAAACACACTTTGAAAATAGTTTAATAGTTTCTCATAAGGTGAGACATATTTACCGTAGGACTAAGGATTTCTACTCCTGGATATTTACCCTAGAGAATTGAAAACCTGTATTCACACCCTACACACAAATGTTTATAACAGCTTTATTTTTAATTGCCCAAATCTGGAAACAATCCATGTTTTTTCAAATGTGAACAAGTGAACTGTGACATTAACTGTGAACTAACCCTATATTGCAACACTACACTTCAGTAAAAAAAGAAATGAACACCACATGAAGCCACGTAAATGGATTTCAAAGGCATTATACCAAGTGAAAGAAACCAGTCCCCAAAGGTCAAGCACTGTACAACTCTGTTTTTGTGACATTTGGAAAAGGTCAAGCTATTGAGACAGAGGCTAAATTGTAGTAACCCAAGGTTATGGATGGAGGAGGATGTGAGTATAAAGGAGTTTTTTGAGGGGTGATGGGCCTTTATTCTGATTTTGTTGATTGTTACACAAATATGTGCATTTGTTAAAATTGAAATAACTGTACAGTTCAAGAAATCAATTTTACTCTAATGATAACTTAAAAAAACAAGTAATTTTCATATATCCTTGCCCCTCAATTGTCACTATGTCCAGAATTTTAATCCTCTACAAAATCACTCTTTGAATATTATCCATGGCTTCAATTCAGATGAACCCCAAAATGAAGACTTACATAGATTATTAATGCAGACTGTTTAAAAAATGATAGATGTGAAATGTAATTATTTTGTTTCATTGTTTTCACTATTGATGTTTTTATAAACAGATTTATTTTGGAATTCAGCTTCCTTCAATACTGAAACTTCATACCTTCATTTCCCTACATTCCATGGAGAGCTCAGTGCTGACATATCTTTCTTTTTCAAGACAACTGCTCCTTCGGGGGTGTTTGTAGAGAATCTGGGCATCACAGACTTCATCAGGCTGGAATTGCACTGTGAGTCACCCAATCTGGGCACTCAATAATTAGCAATAAACCCGCTAGTGACCTAATATTGATGTTTCCTTTGGCAGTTGTATTTCTCTATTCAATACTAAAATTCTTTTTTTTTTCCCGATTATTGGTGGCCTATGACTTAGGAAGTTTGGATTCTCTAAGTCCCTCCTTTACTTCAGGGGATCTAGGGTATAAATATGATGATCAGGATATGCTCATATGTTGAATCCAAGGGGGTAAGTACTTCACTGCAATTGAGGAGTCTCTTACTTCCTCCTGTATTCTCACTGGGACTTGTGGTCCAAAGGACTCATAGAGTCTTGGAGGTCATGTAGACCATAAAACTCACCACCATTTGATACAGCTAAATTCATAACACACAATGAAGTAAACTTGCCAAACTGGTTGTTGACCACAATGCCAGGCCCCTGCATCAAAGGTGTAGGAGTGGGTGTCACATTAAATACCTGATTCTTGGTGTAGCCAAGGGTATCCTTGAAGGGAACCGCAATGCCTGCTTTACCACTTTCTTGATATCATTGTATTTGACAACTTTCTCCAGGTATCAAGTCATATCTACCACTGACATGTTGAGGGTGAAGACACAGGCAATGCCTGTGGGTCTAAAAGATGGCCTTGCCTATAGCTTTGGCAATGTCAGTTAAGGCAGGGATTAGTGTTCTGGGTATCCTCTTGGTCATCATGTCACAGCTTCCCAGAAGGACAGTCCATGAGATATCTTCTTGGTGGCAGTGATGGCATGTAGTATGGTCATGAGCCCCTCCATAATGCTAAAGTTGTCATAGATAACCCTGGCTGGGAGGAACAACCAGTTGGTGATGCAGGAGGCATTGTGGACAGTCCTGATGGAGCTGTTATTCTCATAATTCATACCAATCACCATATGAAACATCAGTAAAGGGGTAGAGAAGGTGACCCTTTTGGCCCTTAAAGTGAACCCCAGCCTTCTCCAAGTTAATGAATTTACCAGTGGGCTGCATACCATACTAAGCAACCAGTATCACCCCCTTTATGTTGGTGGGATAATACTCTTGGAAGATAGAAATAGACTTGCCATTGATTACCATTGATGACAAGCCTGTTAGTTCCTGTTCTTACCCTTGACTGTGCAGATGAATTTGCCGTTGATTGCAATCACACTGGAGCATGTAGATCATGTAGTTGAGGTCAATGAAAGTGTCATTGATGGAAATAATATTTACTTTGCATTGTTAAAAACAGCCCTGTTGACAGGAGCCCAATAAATATGGCCAAATCCCTTTACTCAGACCTTCACTGACACTGTATAGAAGAGGTGGCTGTCTGTTGAAAAAAGAGTAACAGAGAGTCTAAAATTCTGTTATTATGTTAAGTAGTCATACTTAATAAAGTAGAATGGTTCATGAACCACACAAGAGTCTCTAACAGCTTTGTGCTACTTTAACTTAGTGTGCAATCAGCCCATAAAACCAAACTGATCAAGTAACTGCTTTCTAAGTTATAAAATTTATTTAACTGAATAGTCATGTTTTTTTTCTCATGTACAAAAAATTTAATTTACTCTCAAGATTTGAAACTGTATGAAGATCTAAATCACCTTTAAATAAACTCATGTAGACATTTGAAGACAGATAGCATGCAAGTTTTTTTTTTTAATATAAATATCTCTGCTACTCAAGTCTTAGCAAGATGAATAGTTAACTCTGAATAGTATGTTAAAACCAGGTTTGATTTTCTCCCTCCAGGTTACAGATTTATTTTGTAGCCCTGCTCAACTCAGATTGACATTTTTCTGCACTGATGGCAAAGTTCCCTTTATAATGAACATGTTATGGTGCTTTTGTCATATCTATTCAAGACTAAATTTTCTCCCCTGTGAATGGACTTGGGCAATTATCTTATCTATATTTCCAGCTCCCTCTGAGGTGACTTTCTCCTTTGATGTGGGGAATGGACCATGTGAAGTCACGGTGCAATCCCCCATTCCCTTTAATGACAATCAGTGGCACCATGTGAGGGCAGAGAGAAATATTAAAGAAGCATCTCTTCAAGTGGATCAGCTCCCTCTGAAGACCCAACCAGCTCCTGCTGATGGGCATGCTCGCTTGCAGCTCAACAGCCAGCTCTTTGTGGGTGAGTGCTGATAGTTTATGACTAAACTGTAATAGGAATATCAAGAGGAAACCCTAACCATAAAGAATGCAATTGCAATTTTAAACAACTACTATGGCACCATGTACCCAAAGTTCTATTCAACATGGAGCATCTATTTCCATAGATTACTGTATTCAGTTCACAGATGACATAATGGAGACTCTGGAAAATCAAGTGATTTGACCACAGAAGTAAAACCAGAAGAGAAATTCACCTCCAAGATGGACTTCTGTCCACTAAACTTATATCCAGGCTTGTAGACAACATGTGTTTATTTGTTACTTTCAATCAATGCTATTGCAAAAAAATCAGCAATTTTTATTCACTTTTCCCAATGCCTTCTCGGGGAAGTTAGACACTTCCTGTGTAATTGGGGAGAGAATTCTCCAGTGCTCCCTCAAAAACAGACCTTAGGGAACCAGTCAAGCAGAGACTCCCACCATGGCTGGATACAGTCACACTTTCACCAGTCTGGAGCCTGTATTCAGTGGGTTCCTTCTCCCCTCCCCCTGCACGCTCATTATGTACATGTTTAGAATCTGAGCTAGCTCTTTTATTCCCTACATTCACTCTAATTAAAGCTTCAGGTTGTGAAAGTCCTCCCTTAATTTGTTTGCTTGTTTTATTATTATTAGATTTTCCCAAAGGTAAAAATGAGTTTAGTTATATAGTACTATTCAGACAAATTTATTCTAATTTGAAAACTAAGCAATTGATGAAGTAACTCGCACTTGGTTACATATTGTAAGTAAATTAGGACACCATCCAATTAAAATCTGATGGAAATCACAAATCAGAACATAATCTTATTCGCCAGAAAATACATACAGCCTATAGTGGCTAATGTTATGCAGTGAATTCAAATTCAGATGTGTGTATGTGTGCATGCACATGCACACCTTTGCAGTGTAAAACTTAGCTTCAAGCACAGTTACTTCTTACAGAGTCAGAGCTTTACTTTGTCATCACACTACCAAATGAAATGACTTTCCTTTATGATTTAAAATACCGAAAATTATAACCTGGAATTTCTAGAAACAATATTTTCATGAAGGTCTACACAGAATTAATTTTCTAACTAAGGTCATTTTTCTAAAGTTTGAGAAGCTAGTTGCAAATTGGGGACCCTCCCCAGGATCACAGAATCAAAACCCCTGCAATGCACCTCAAATTTATGTTTTTAATAATCTCTCCAAGTGATTTATGAGTTTTCACATGTAAGAACATTACTTTCACATGCAACATCATGGAAACAGAGAGAAGCATAAATTATGAAGCAAATGTCATGCTACCCACACCTAGAACCACAAGGACAGAGAAGACAGCCCTAAGGACCTTGACCCTGGTTTCAGCTTTCTGCCAGGTCCTTACCTCCTCAGTTCCTTTTCATAGCTTTACTATATGTATATGTACAAATTCATAAATATATAATATACAATTATATATAAACACATTCATATTTAATATGCATTATGTTGCAAAATTGTTCATCTGTTTTTTGTAATGTATATCAATATATAATGTGTAATATTAATGGTACAAAAATTCAGCTGTGTAAATTTTATATTTAAAAAAAATTATTTATTATTTATTTATTTTTACAACATTGTCAGCCCCCATAATTGTTTTAAAACTTTAGAAAGAGCAATTTTGAAAAAAAGAAAATCATATCTTTTTTGATTTTCAATGAAGCAAAGCACAATAAAATAAAGTACAACTGTTCATGGATTAGAAAAAAAAGAAAACTTTTCTTTAGAAAAAAACAAAGTAGAAATATTTCAAAATATAACTTGAAATATATTTTGAATGAATATCAAGTTCAACTTAAAAAAGAAAAAAGAAAATCATATCTACAAAGACAATGAAGCAAAGCACAATAAGATAAAGTACAACTGTTTGTGGGTTAGAAGAAAAAGAGCTTTTCTTTAGAAAAGAACAAAGTAGAAATATTTCAAAATATGACTTGAAATATATTTTGAATAAATACCAAGTTCAACTTTTAAACATACTTCCTCAATGATTTACCCAATGAGGTTTGACATTTCTTAACATCTGATCACAACCCAGTTTTAAAAATCTTATTTGTTGGTAAAATGTTTACATATCTTTTTTTCCCCCTTTGGCATTTTTCATGTGACCTTAATTTGCCACATAGGGGAAAGCAGGACTAGATACTGGGAACACGTGAGCATGTACGGGTTTTCCCCTGTAGGTGGCACTGCAACCAGACAGAGGGGTTTCCTGGGCTGCATCAGGTCCCTGCAGTTGAATGGGTTGACCCTGGACCTGGAAGAAAGAGCCACGATGACACCAGGAGTGGAGCCAGGGTGCCCGGGACACTGCAGCAGCTATGGTCACCTGTGCCTCAATGGGGGGCAATGTAGAGAGCGGAGCAAGGGCATCACCTGTGACTGTGCCCTCTCTGCCTACAATGGGCCCTTCTGCACAGACGGTGAGTGATTCTAGACGGGTTCCAGAAAAGGATGGAAAACAAAGTATGAAGAAATATTTTGCATATGGCCCGGTTAGGAAAGAATGAGGCAGTTTCTCTGATGATCGGAAATAGAATTGTTTCTTCTCCTCATTCCCCAGTTTAACCTGGAAAGAGAGCTGATTCTATTCTTGAGATGCCCCTGACTGCTTATGTCAGAGCAAGTCCCTGTCCACTCTGGGTATCTTAGAGGTCCCTTAGTGCATTCCCCATCCCCAAAAGAGCAGTAACCTCAAACTACATATTTATACTGGATATCTCATTTGTGGGGCAATGCTGTTTTGGGTTATGGTAACATAGAGGATTGGGTTATGGTAACATAGAGGGTTTAGTTAACCATAATTCATGTATTTTTAGTCATTTTTATTGAAGTAGCATTGATTTATAGCATTGTGTTTTAGAATGCAGACATATACTAACCTCTGCAATGCATTACATTTTGTTCATCACCAAAAGCTGATTGACACTTTTGCCAAGTTTACCCACCCCCTTTTTCTCAAATAATGGTAACCATTATTTGGTTCTTGTGATCTGAGTTTGTTTTTGTTTTGTATTTATTCCTTCCTTTTGTTTCTTTATTACCATATATGAGTAAAGTCTTATATTTATCTTTTTCCATCTGACATTTTTTACTTAGCATAATACCTTTT
The DNA here is from genome assembly GCA_004024945.1 of Uropsilus gracilis. NCBI lineage: Eukaryota > Metazoa > Chordata > Mammalia > Eulipotyphla > Talpidae > Uropsilus > Uropsilus gracilis. The sequence goes on along the minus strand of PVHY01002853.1, from coordinate 31,012 downwards.
AGATCCATATCTGTTGTCTTCAATCACAGAATTTTATCTTGCTTTTGGTAGCTGAGTAGTATACCCTTGTTCTTTGTCCTCTTGTATGTCCATGGGTATATAGATAGTTTCCAGCTCTTGGCCATTGTAATTTTATGATGAATACATACATATATATATAAATCTCACTGGATTAATGATCTGATTAGTGTTCATATTCTTATATGAACATACAGCAGTAGACTAGCTGGATTATATGTAGTTCTAGTTTTAATTTTTTAAGGAATCTTCATTCTTTTTCCATATTGATTGCTCCAGTTTATAAATTCCCACAACAAAGTTAAACTGTTTTGAATTAAAAAAAAAGAAAGAAAAGAAAAACCACCAGTAAAGCATGTCTTTATTATTTTATCTTTTGAGATATTTAAGAATTAGAGATGTTCTTTTAATATACATAAAACAAGACCCTTGCTTTTATATATTGTAGACTAACAAAAATAAATTTGTGTCATTCCAGAAATTTCTGCCTATTTTGGAACTGGCTCATCAGTTGTCTACAATTTTCAAGAGCTTTACAATCACTCCCTCGGCAAGAACTCCAGCTTCTTTGCAGCTTTATTTCAGGAGAACCTGACACTGACCAGGGAAATGACCACACTGAGTTTCCGAACCACAGCGACTCCTAGCTTACTGTTGTATGTGAGCTCCCTCTCTGAGGAGTACTTTTCTGTTATCCTCACCCCCAATGGTGAGCATTTCCAGTGTGAGAACAAGAAGACTGAATCAGGAATTCAGGACCATAAGGAGATCTGCTTTTTCAGTGTTAAACTGCAAACAAGGAAACACAACTGTGTGTCTTACAGCTCTCATTTTATAGGATTGTTTCATTTTGTATTATAAACCAAATATTTATCACTAATGCTAACATCCCAATGATTAAAATAAGATGCATTTTGCCCATAAAATTTTGATCAGTTTATGTGAAGCTGAGTTGTTATTACCAGAAGGTTTATCCTACTATACATGAATAATCCAAATTAGTTTTGCAGATCATTTTGAAATAAAATATTTTATACACATAAAATACTTCCTTCGCCTTCTAAGCAATATAAAGAAGTACACTAATCTATATAAAAACCAATCATCAAAACATCTCCTATGAATGTGACACTTCTCTACCACTCAGTGGTTGAGTCATCATGTGTGTCTTATCTACATACAAAGAAAAAAATGCAGGCTGAGTTACCAAACCCATGACTATTGGGGCCCTTCCAGGAATCTTCCAGATAAAGAAAAAAAAAAACCAAGCTTTAACCTTGGAGAGGAGAGACCAAAATTCTGCAAGAGCATTCCACGATTTCTCACCAGCAGGCCCTGTGAGTGGGAAGGATAGGAGATGGTAGTAGACATGTGCAAGAGGGCCTCAGTTGCTGAAGGCACTGCACCTTGTAGCAAATCATTCAAACATCCCCATCCTTCCCCCCGCCCCACTCTCTCCTTTCTTGATTTGGTTGAAGCATTAGAGAAAATGTAAGAGTAGTACTCAAAATTAATTATGTAAATGTCAGAGTAGTTTAAAATGCATTAAAATAACTCACATAAAAAGAAGTTGTGCTTGTAGGAACTAAATGTTAATGTAATCCAGCTGGAGGTTAAAACCACTTAAAATTTGCCAAAGTTTTATGGGCAAAATGCATCTTAAGTTCATAATAGTATGAGTTATCTGAGGGCCTAATTCAGAGTTTTCATGTTTAACTTTAAGTGGTTTTTTTCTTTATTTAGGAAAAACAGAATTTGAAAAGAGACAAGAGTTGTTCTTGACTTTTAAAATAGTACAATTGAACTCTGAATATGTCCATGGACTAGCACATAAATGAGGGCTAGTACAGGAAAAGTGACTATGGGTGCACACACAAAATGTTCAATAGATACATTTGCAATGAAAATAAAATATGATTTGGAACATGTACTGACAGTATTTATAAAATTCTTAATCAAAATGCTATTTTCTTTGTTCTGTAGGAAGTTTGCAGATCACATATAAGCTGGACAGACACCATGAACCTGATGTTTTTAATCTTGGTTTTAAAAACATGGCTGATGGACAGCTTCACCAGGTGAAGATTAGCAGAGAAGCAGCAATGGTCCATGTGGAGGTAAGGTGGTGAACTCAACAATAACGGCATTAATTGAAATTGGGACTCACAAAAGGTGTAGCCAAAACTAGAATTTGATAATACATCTTAATAGAAGATACACGTTCAGCACTGTCCTATTAGGACAGAAACCATAGTCAGATTGTTTTGCTTAACAGACTGTCAAAATCATAATTAATATTTGGTCATTTAAAATGTGAAGTTGTCCTCAGAGGTTTTTGGAAATGTTGCCTAGTTTCTCATGGTGATGAGTGATCATGATCCAGTGGGATGATCCACTAGACTACAAAAGAGCAAATGCACAAGTTGTTGGGGGGGGGGGGGGGGGGGGTTTTTTTTTTTTTTTTTTTTTTTTTTTGGTTTTTTTGAGACTAGGTCTTGCTATTTTTGCCCATGGAACCACAGGCTCTCATTCCCTGGGGTACCAAAGACTCAAGCAATCCCTCAAGCAGCCTCAGCTTCCCAGGTAGCTAGGATTGCAGGCCCGTGCACCACGCCCAGCTATTTTTGGAACTAGGTCTCGCTGTGGGCCCCAGGCGGGAGTCGAACTGCGATGCGATCCCTAGCCCCGGCCGCTTCATAGGCTGAAGCTTACAGGCACAAGCCACCATGCCCGGCCTCAAATGCTTCACAAGTTTAAGTACATGAGATAAAGCAAGATTTTACTTAAAGAGGGAACTCGTTTTTAAAAGTCATAGTATCATTTATTAATATTTTACATATGGAATATGTTCGAATAATATTTTGATCCTTTTACAGAAATCCCTTTGAAAGAATAAAAACTTTGAGGTTTAAGATGGTATAGGATTTCTTTGTGGATTATACCAATTAGAGATATTTAAGCCATGAAAAACAAAAGGGAGGGGATAGACAATGGGCGGAGTGGAATTTGAGGTATTCTAAAAATTGTTTATTGAAACTTTTCTTTAACCTTTCTGATAGCACTAAAGTGTGACTTCCATCATTTTTCTTGGTTTTCTTGTACTTCTCATTCTGTCCTGTATGAAAATCATTCACCATTCTGATTGTTGATATTTTGAATATCTATAGATAAACCAGAATGCAAAGATGCAAATCATCTTGTCATCAGGGATGGAATTCAATGCTGTCAAAACCCTTACTTTGGGCATGATTTTAGGTAAGTGGAAGGTATTTCCATCCTATGACAGGGATCAAAGTTTCAGGTTGCAAACACAGGAAGAATTTGTCTTGCTACAAGATGTACTTAATCAGGGATTCCAGTGAGTGGTGGGTAGAAGCTGCACTTTTGTCTGAGGGCTTGTGTAATCATGAGTAAGCACTCCTGCCAGATGAGAAGGGTGGTCCTTGAAAAACTTGCCACACTTACTATCTCAGTGGATGGACAATCAAGCATAATGAAAGTTGGCAGTTTTCCTAACAATTAAAGGAAGACAAAAATCAATACTATGAAGCTGACAAATTAAACCTAAGCAGGGAACAGATTTATGAATCATTTAGTGATTACAATTAGGTTCACATTCTAGACAAGAAAACTAGTTTCTTCTAACAAATGAATGTGGTTTTGGACTTGCTGGTCTAGCTTTACTTGTGGATTGATGTGGAATTTGTTCATTGTCCTGCAATTGCCTTTCCAAAATCTGAACAAATATTGCACAGACAGTATTGATGACTGTCACTCACTCTCCGTAAAAACAACAAAAACGTAATCTTCTGTTTAAGTATCATATTCTTTCTACCTTTATGTTTACCCTTGTAGCCCAAAACTAAATTGAAATGAAAATAAACTTGGAAACACATTTCTTTTATTTTTGATCATATATAAATTATATATTTTATTGGTATTTAAAAATTATTGGGAATTTCTCTCATGCTCAGGCAAACTGTTTTGCCTGCCCTAATATTTGATGTTTATCTGGTTGTTTTGTCTTAAACAATATGTTTATTACTTTTTCAGCCATTTGTATTATTTTGTTTTTTCTTCTACTCTGCATTAAATAACAACAGAAACTTGAAAATGCTTGAGAAAGCACATGGATGAATGTACAAAGTATGTGGGGACATGCAGTAGCTACTGAAACTATGATGCCTTTCAAACAAAGCATGGGCAGTAAATCATGATTTCTTATTTTTCAGACAGAGGAAATGTTATAAATCCTAGCACTTTACCAAGGGTGCTCTTGTGAATGCAAAACAAATTTAGATGACACAGCTTAACAGAAAGTCCTAAAATGGTCATAAATGAAGTGAGGAGGGTAATAGAGTTCATTGTTTTAGCAATTTAAAATATCTAAGATCATTCAGAATGTGGTTCTAGCGTAGCACAGTGAATAACAACTCCAGGCTACTGTGCTGATCCTGCATTACAACCTAGCCTTAAAGGTGGATAAAGAATCTGGTGATGATGATTTACTGACTGTTCTAGTGGGACTCCTCACACAGTGATGAAGCAGTTAACACAGAAATAAAATGAAACAGTTGTTGCCTATAAAGTGTGGGGAGAGGTTTATAGCCTATTGCAGAGGTGAGTATCTACAATACTCAGTCTCTGATGTGTGACTTTGGATGAGTTTGGTTGAATACCTACACAATCTTATTTTCCTGACACTAGTAAGATTTTTTGTTCTACTTAGATTAGTGACATAGTAGAGGAAATCATGAAAACCTGGAAAAGCAATTGAAAGAAATTGTTTCCCAGATTTGATACATGAGAATACAGTTTACTTTTAGACATAAAAGATTATGATAGTCTTGAAAGTTGAAAGACCACGCTGAGTTCTAGAGGATAGTGGGGTGAAATTCCACCCTGGTAACAGAACTCTATTATAATTGTTTTTAAGCATCCAGGTGAAGGAACAAGTGCTCCCTTTTTAAATCTGATAATCAGTTGTGCTACATGTTGCTTTGTAATCATTACTGTCCTGTCCTCAGTTTGGACAGAGTGAGTAATTGATCATCTCAAGTTTTGGGTCACACCCTCTGGAGCTGCACTTATGTGGGGCAAGTGCTGTCTCCCAGTAGAGTGCTGGTCCTGTCAGCCCTCTGCAAGCTGATTCCACCTCAACTGCTAGAACGGTTGTCCTTGTGTGCTCTTCCCAGTCATGAAGGCAGATGTAAACAAAACATATATAGCAAATATAAACAGACAAACAACACAAATCCATGCATTGCTTCCTTCCCTCAATGACTCAGGTGTGTGATAGGAGGAACAGGCATGTTTGGAAATGTCTATGACACAAGATAGAAAGTTGTCATTGGTGAGAGTGAAATTGACAAGAGATATATAAACTCAATTCAACTTCAAATGTGTTATCTGTAAAGAAATATGCAATAGACTATGGAGCTATTAGATTGATTTAATGGCAGATGAAATCTATTAGATCACATCTATCAGCTTGATTTAATTTAATTAATAGATTAAGAAAAGTGCATGCATGAAGGGTATCAATTTAATAATAAAGTAGACTAGTAAATATAGCAATTCTTTATTTTTATGCAAGTTAAAGTATAAGGACAATAGCAATTTACTAGGAATATTCAATAGAAGTTGAAGATGTTAATATTTTCATTCAAGAATGAAATATTCAAAAGCATCTCTCTTGGGCTATAAAAATTAAAGCTGAAATTCAGCACCAAAGTTTGTTGCCTGAAGCAATCGAGTCTAATAAAATTATAAATATCCATCTCATCTGCACCTAGAGGTATTCATCTTGATCAAAGGCCAATAAAAATGTTTCATGTTTTGGATGACTTTATTTTAGAATGGCTTCTGTCATAATTCTACTGTTACTTGCAGGTTAGTTAGGAAGCTTAAGAAGACTACAGTTTTGTGCTCAGATTTGGAGTATGTGCTGAGGCTCCTTTTATTAATTTACAGTAAAATAGATGAACAGATTAGCCAAAACGACATTGATATTCCAAAGAGTGTTATCCCAAATAACAATAAGTCGTCTAGTATTAAATTCTTGTTAAGTATTTTCACTTATTGAGTGACCCATTCATTCAATATGTTTTGATCTACCCCAATATGCTTTTACACTTTTTTTGACATTTCAAATATCTAGGACAAGTACATACTGTACATGCCCTTAAAATATTTATAGTATAATAGGGTATATAAATAATAAAGTAGTTTTATATTATCACATTTTATTTATTATATTCTGATATAATATTACTTATATTCATTTATTATTATCTGACTAAAATAGAAAAAATGTTCAACATCATCTTATCATTAGCATGATTTTGTTCTTCCTGTTCCTAGTCTTATTATTGATGACCAATCAAATTGCTTCCACAGTTTCTGTAAGATGTTAGTATAATCCCACTGAAATACAAATTTTAAGATTTTTAATTTTCTATCAACTAGCCTCCACAGTGATATGGCCATAGTATCAAAAAGTGAGAACTTAAACCTAGTAAGTTCCCCTAGTATCTTTGCTAAGTTTTATTTCTCCAGAGATGTTTGTGTAGTTGGTATTCTGTTGCTATGGGGTTTTGTGCATGGCAGAATAACTGGAAAAGCAAACCCAAAATATTAAAACAAAACAGAATTCTATCTTGAAGTATATAAACTAAAGATATGTACTTGAAGTAAACTAAAGATGTGTCTTTCTCTCTCTTCTGGGAAAGAGCACAATGGGTTGTATATACTCTTGACCCTTCAACAGTGATGGAGTTAGGGATGCCAACCCTTGACAGCAAAACTCCACATGTTACTTTTGACTTTTCCAAAATTTAGCTACTAATAGCTTGCTGTTGACTGGAAGCCTTGCTGACAATATAAACAATCAATAAAACATACTTTATACATTGTATGTTTGTATGTATACTGTATTCTTAAAATAGAAAAAAGAAAATGTCATTGAGAGAATCATAAGAGTAAATGCATTTACAGTTTTATTTCGTATTTAGCAATATCATGTCGAAATAATCTGTTTACAAGAAAATTTGTGTATAAATGGATCTGCTCAGTTCAAATTTAGACTGTTAAACAACCAACTGCAGTTCAGCATAATCATGCAGATACATATTAGCAGGTCAGTTATCTTTGTGCATCAAAGTAACCCACTGAAAGGTTGTACACTCAAATGGAGTTCCATATGCAAGAATCAAATAATGAATGCTTTGTGGAAACTTTCTACTGACACCTCCATGGAGAAATCAGAATTTAGATTTTAAAAGCTGCATTGATTTATGTGACATATATTAGCCCATTCTGTGCTAACAAAGAAGGAAAGATACAGAGCAGAAAGATACAGAGTTTATGAAACTTTATAATATGAATTTAGATGTAAAAACCTTGTCAAAATATTATCAAATATAATCTAGTACCATATATAAAAATAATAATTTCCTTGAGCAACTAGGATTTCAGGAATTTAAGACTCAACAGATACAAAATCAGTGGTTATAATATGCTGTATTAATAAAATAAAGGACACCACAACAAACATAGAAAAAGTATTTGAAAGAATCCAAAATACTTTCCTAATAAAATATTGAACAAACAAGGAGTAGAAGTGAACTTTTTGCATGAAAAAGGAAATCTACAAAAGCATCACAATGAATATCACACTTAATATGAAAAACTGGAAGTCTTTCTCTCCAGTTCAGCTTGATGAGGATTTCTGATTTCACCACTTTGCTTAATATTATCATTCAGGCTGAGTCAGGAACATAAAGCAAGAAAAAGAGTACAAGGCATGCAGATTAAATAGGAAAAGTCATAAATCCACTATTGATAGAGCACATAGAGGGCATGATTTTGTAAGGAATCCATGAAAAGAGCTATCAAAGCTAATAAATGCACCTGGCAAGGATATGTTGTGTGTGTATATATATATATATATAAAATATTATATATATTATAATATATAATATATATATTATATATATGTAGATATATATAATATATATAGAGAGAGAAGCTTATTCTATCTCTATGCACTATATATATATAATGTTTATTGTATCTCTTAGCAATGTACAATGAAAAGAAGAATGAAATAAAAGTTTAATTTGCAGCAGCATCAAGGATAAAAAATGAAAGAAGTGCAAGACATGTTTATTGAAAATGATATAGTATTTTGTAAGGAATTGTGGAAGACTTACAGAAATGGAAAGAAATATGGGTTCATGAGTTGAAAGATTAATGTAACAATGCTCCCCAAACTGAACTTCAATTTCAATAGAATTCCATTCCATTAAAAATCCAAATGAATTTCCCCCCAAGAAATTAACAAGTTAGTCCTATTATAATTCATATGGAATGTAAAGGATTCCAATCAACCAAAGTAGTTTTGAATCTCATGCTTCCTGATTTCAAAGCTTAGTCCAAAGTCACAGTAATCAAGATTTGGTGCACCAGCATAAGATCAGTGAAATAGGCATGAGTGTCAAGAGCTGGAACTCTGCATTTACAGTCAATTGAATTTAACATTGGTGTCAAACTAATTAAATGCAAAAAGAATAGTCTCTGACAAATGGTACTGGGACAACTGTATATGCAAGAGTTAAAAAAGTGAAACTGCATCTATACCTAATACCCTGTACAAATGAATTTAAAATTGAGAGTAGGCCTATAAATGCTAGAAAAAAACACAGTTGTAAATCTTTGTCATCTTCTTTTAAATTGTGAATTCTTAGGTAAAGTTTTTCAAAGACTTTGAGTGAAGCATGGATTCTCCAAAGTACAAATCATAGAAAAAATAGAGAAGTTGGCCTTTACCACAATTTTTGAAGATGTAATTTAAAAGACACAAAAAAATGAAAAGTCAACCCACACAGTGGGAGAAATATTTGTCAATCACTTGTCTGTTATTTAATGTATATATGTTTTAAAAATTCCAACAACTGAACAATAAAAGGATAAATAAACCAATTTTAAAATAGGTAAAGGCTATTACTGGACATTTCTTTCAAAAAAGTATACATATTACCACTATGAAAAGACACTACAAATTGTCAATCATTAAGGAAATGAAAATCAAAATCTCATGGTACCACTGCACACCCAAATGCATGACTATGGTTTAAAAAAAAAAAAAAAGAGGTGTTGTCAATGATGTGCAGAAGTTAGAACTCATGAATTCCTGGTGGAAATGTAAACTGAAGTAGTCATTGTGAAAAAATAGTTTAGCAAGGCCTTAAAAAGGTAAACATACATATACGATGTGGACCAGCAATTCCACTCCTAGTTGTGTACTCAAGAAAAATTAAAACATTTGTCCACACATGAAAAGTGTACACAGATCATTATTAGCACTATTATTCACAATAACCAAAAAGTGAAAGCAATCCCAGTATTCGTCAACTAAGAAATAGAAAAACAAAAGTGATAAACAATGAAATATTATTAAAAAATGATGCACTGATAAATGGTCCAACATGGATGAGCCTTGAAATGAGTTAAATAAAAGAAGGTAAATACAGAAAACCACATATTGTATCTTTCCCTATATATGAAATGTCTAGAATAGGCAAATTCAAAGAAATGGGAGACTAGATTTGCCAGGGGTGGAAAGGTTTTCAACTTGTGGATATACTCTAAATGCACCAAAGTGTATACTTTAAAAGGATGGAATTTATGATATATGAAATTATTTCTCAACAATAAGAAAAAGTGCCTTAGTCTTATGTTTCTTTTCTCCACACCATTTCTGCACATATACCTGGAAGAGTTGGGACAGTGAGCCATAAATAGGCTCTAAATTTATTCTAAACTCTGAGTGAATTTATTTGAAAGCATGATTTTATAAGAGACCTATAAGACTCAGGACTTAAGGTCATTGAGACAGAGCAAGTGCACATCAATGGGATGTGCTTCAAACTTATTGACAATTTTGGAAAGTGCTGGTGAGCTAAGAGGAGCTCTCTTTGGGGTTCTTACAGTGTTGCACTGTCCTGTAGAATATGTGGTCATGGCAGAAATTGTTCACCTGTCATTGCAGGAAGAATCATTATTACTAAGTTAAGTTTACTTTTACAGAAAATACCATCTAGCAGTGTTGTAAAAGGGGTCTAGAGTTTGAAATCACCTAGTTGCAAGTGGCAAGATAGTTTAATTTGTTGGGAGTGGAAGGAAGGAGGAAAACATTCTCTTCTGATTCTGAAAATCTTGTCCCTTCAAACCTGAATATTATGAAGAAGACAGACTTACAAAAATCTTTGTTTTCTAACGTAGTCTTTTTCTAATTATGTCATTTGTTTCGAGTGAAGTTCATTTTGTTCTAGCGGCTCCCAAATACCTACTAAGTAGATAGTTATATGCAGTCTGGCTGCTCTTATACCTCAAAAATTTATCAAACATTCATCCATGCTGGGGCACATAGCAATAGCTCATTCATTTTCTTTGTTGTGTAGTCTTTTATCTCATTAATATACTGCAGTGTTTTATTCTTATGTTGCTGGGCAGTTGAAATGTTTGGAGCTTAGAACTGTTAGTCTCCTATATTTGCCTTATAGTTGTACCTCCTTGTAGTATATTGCTTCAATTACTCTTAAGATTAATCATGCATCATTGATTTATTATCTATTACTTTGAATTCACACTTCCCAAAATATGCAAAAACCATAATGTATTTTTGTCCACTTTCTTCTCCCATCCTTTTGTCATTGGTTTTAGGTATTTTACAGATTATTTTTTATAAATCATTGCTCTTGCTGTTTTCAACGTGAGCTATAGCTTAAGTCCCTTGTCTACTCTCTCCCAAATATTATTTTGTTTCATGTTCATACCCACATACTTTCAACCCTCCTCTTACCTGGTGCACAACTGCACTTGATTTTTCCTTCTGTTACTTACTATACCTTTTTTTCCAGGCAGGGGCCAATTGAACATTTTCATTCTGATGTATAAATTTCTAAGGATGCTTGAATTCTCCTAAGGTTTTCTCATCTTTAATTTTATTTTCTTTACATTTTAAAGGGGAGAAAAACTTCCAGTCAAAAGAAAGTAAATACAATAAATTTCAGAAGTCAAATAATAAGGAAGATAGATCTTTTTAAGCACAGCTCTATTCTGTGCTTAAAAGTGGCCCTCTTTTTAAGAAATGGCAGCTTAGATCATGCTTGCCTCTACTCCCAATTCAAACTGCTTGTATCTTGAACCAAGGAGCTGTGAAACCTTGATAGGATGTAGGAATAAGAGATCCAGAGTGGGGATTTGCCCTCTGGACTTGAGGAGGGCCTCAAAGTCAAAGGTGAGAGTGTAGTCTGCAGATCCCAGAGAAAGCTAGTCTTGCAAAGAACTTGGGACCTCCAAGAAGAACCCTGCTAAGCATAACTATATCCATTTTCATGCCTGTCCTGGCGTTGAAAAGGGCCTATATGCCTTCTCCCCCGGTGAGGGTGAAGGTGAGAGACACAAACCTCTTCCTACAATGGTTGGGATCAGTGTGTCTGCCTAGTGGTCAACTGCTGACTATAGGGACAAAAATTTACATTGTTCACATTGCCTGGACTCTGTAATTTACAAGATTCCCAACATGGAGTCCCAATATGCTGAGCACTGATTAAATAAGTAAATAGTAATGTCACACCTAAGGGAATCTACAAACAAGTGTGGGGATGAGGAAGAGGAAAGAAATAACAAACAAAATCTCCCTTATTAAAAATAGAAAGCAGAGCAACTAGGATAAAACTTTTTACTCAAGGAAAGTTGAATAAAGACAGACAGATACATACACAAAAAGGAATTAAAATAAATACATCTTTTCAAAATTGCATTGGGTAATCTGAAGGATGAATCATCACTAATTAATGGCTTAAATAATGGCTGGAATATCATGGAGATAAAATGTCTGAGACCACAGAGTAAATGAGATAGAAATTCAGAGGAAAAATAAAAGGTATTCAGAAGTTAGATCTAGGAAAGCTAGCATGAATAATTGGAGATCCAAAGAGGTAATTAAAAGATGGTAATTATATAGTTTTAAAATAGATATACATTTTTCCTGTGGTAAAGGATTGATGAGAAATGAATTTCTGGTAAATTTTCTGAATTAAAACACCACAGAGAAAAATTGTCTGAACTTTCTAGACAGTTATTATAATGAAAACCTCCATTGGATGTCCATAGAGTTGGGCTGAAAAATGATGGCATAATATGACTGTGTTGCTAAGAAAAATGGGGGTACAAGTATATATAAGAAAATATGCCATTCTTTAAGAATACTATTGTCTAAATACAAAATAAAGTAATTAAATGACCCATCTAATTTATTTTAATCATTTAATTTAATTGAGTTGTTTCAAAGTCATTTTATTTCAATAGACTTGGGAATCTACCTGAAATTCCACATGCCAGAAGTTTTTTAAAGTATCCTATAAGTACCTGGCTACATCTGGATGTTTTTTATGATTGTCATAGCAATATGAATATAGCATATTATACATATGAATGTATAGCATTCATATAATAATAGCATTATATAAACATCATGCCCCTAGTTTTAGTTGCTTTTAGAAGTTTTCTTTTATCTGGCTAACATTTACTTTTACAGTGCTAAGATTACTCACTGAACAATTTTGTAAGCCTCAATAGTTCTCAATGCATTTAGTGAAAGTCTAAAAGTTAGAACATCATTCTCAGAAGATAGGGATTATTTCCAAATCAGAAGGAATAAGTATACAAGATATTTAGCTTTCAGTAATCTTAAGATGACATTTAATAGGAAAAAGAATGGCAAAACCTATGACCTATAATATTCAATACTAATCAATTATTATATATAATTATTGAATATATTACATTATAAAATATATATAATATATAAAATATATATATTATAGTATCTATAATATATAATATATTTATATATTGTATATAATTATTGAATATAATTATTGAATATATTGAATTGAATAATAATAATTATTCAATAATAATCAAGAAAAGTACTCCATGAGTTTGCAAAGGATACAAAACTTTCCCCTTCTTTCCCAGGTCTGTTGTTACATCAAAAATTAAATTTGACACAGGACAGATTAATCAGAAAAGCATATAAATTTTTTAGTACATATTGGAAATCTCATAAGAAAATGAATACTGGGAGAACAGATGGGCCCAAGAGTTTTAATAGTAGTTTGAACTAAACTGGTAAATCCACTCTTAGTGCTTATTAACCTAATAGCACGAGACATGTTATAGCAATGTAATAGCAAGAGACTTTAATTCCTGTTCTAAATCCTCTGTATTTATGGTAACAAGAGCCCTTCATCTTTCATAGCACCTGGCATATATGCACTGGGTAGTATACATCCAGTGAAAATCATTATTATATCATATGAATGGAACTGAAAAGTACCCTCCACCAACTCAAAAAAATTATGTACCCCATGATGTTTATTGTAGTACTATTTATAATAAGTAGTAAAGTAGTACATGGAACAACCTACGTGTCCGCTGATGTAGAATTGGCTTAAGATATGTTATTTGCACACAGCAGGATGCTATTCAGTGGCAAAGATGAAATTTTACCATTTACAGCAAAATGGATGGTGTTTGAGGGAATTACATACAGTGAAACAAATCATATTGATGACAAATACTGGACATCAACTTAGAAGATGATCCGACAAAGCAAAAATACTTATATTTTCCAACAGACACTAATAAATAAAGTGAGTTTTTTGCGATGAAGAGGGATGCTATGAGGAGAAACGGCCAAAGAAGTACAAGGGTACTTCTTTTTTAGAGGTAGAGAAAATTTTAAGCAAAAAAGAAATCAAATTCAAATCAAATCAAGATTGTTTCCCAAGTTAAACTACAATACAATATCAAGACACAATGTATCGAAATTGAGATTCTTAAGGTATACTTAAAGAATTGTATTACACCAACCAAAAAATCACTTAGTGTGTAGCACACACTACAAAAGGTAGTATAGAATAGTATAATGACTCTGTTTACCTTGTTCCTTAATATAAAAGATTAAAATGAAGGAAATAACAACCTGGTGAGAGGGGATTACTACAACCAATCTGAGCCCAAGTTCCACAACTTCAACAATTTTAATTTACTAAAATCTTATTTTAATATTATTTAATAAATACCCTGTCCAGAACAAGAGCATTCATAATGGTTTGTGAGGATAAAATCATAGCACCTATAAATTCCTTAGAACAATGCCCAGCCTAAGGAAGCCACCGGTACATTCTTCCTTTCTTCCTCGCTGTTTTATCAACAAGCCCATTCACAGGTGGGGAAGTGGGAGGTACATCCTTCCTCAATCTGACTTGGTTTTCTTGTTGGGGTGCAACACTGCAAGTCTGCGACTAGCCTTGTTCAATTTGTGCCACTGAACAAGTTCAGGGCCACGTGATCCTTGGACTGAAAGTGTGAGTTCTCTGTCCTGTGTCAGTCTCTGCACTTCAGTCTCACAGTCACCAACCTTTGTCATTTTGGCGGTGAGCATAGGGGCGGGAATAAGAAGGTGGACAGAGACCACTTTGGTGGAAGAGAGGAAAGGAAGAGCTCCCAAGGGTCTGCACTTTGGTTGGGCTAAGGAACACTTGCAGAGTTTTCAGAAAACGAGAACAGAGTAAAGTGCAAATTGGGAGATAGCTGCAAATGGGACCTCCCCCACCCCTCCCCAAGCCGCAGTTGTTCCTAAACCCAGCATACATGACACAACAACTATTTAGATTGTTGGTCATGAGTCCTGGCAAACATGCTTTAATACTTGTCTACTCATATACATATTCGCACCTGCTGAGGCCATGGTTATGGGTGAAGAAAAGACAGAGGATTGGGAAGAACGTTCGGAAGGACATTCGCTGCAGTAGGTGCTGGCTATTCCTGCAACCTTGCCATTGATCCCTGCACCCTAAAGGTGTGTCCCTCCTCTTCTCCCACAGAGTCCCCCAGTATGGACCCAGACACGAAACTGGCCAGTGCGCGTGGCTTCACAGGCTGCCTCTCTGCTGTGCGCTTCGGCCCCGCTGCTCCACTGAAGGCGGCGCTGCGCCCGGAAGGTGCAGGCCTGGTCACTGTCTGCGGACCGGTGGCCTCAGCTTCCAGCTGTTCAGGGGGGCCAGGGTCTCGTGCTCCTGCGCAGGAGGCAACTGGCCCGCTGGCAGGTGGCTCAGGTGCGTGGTCCTCTGCTGAAAACAGTCTTGCCATCCTCTAGGCTTCAAATGCCCGTGTCCATGAACCTTCCGGTCTTCTGCTTTCATTTCATGTTCATTCCTATCATTGTAACTGTTTGCACCTCTTCCAAATGTTCGTGCATTTCTCAAAAGCCCTTCTTTCTGCTCTCTTCTGTTATTTTCCCTTTTCTTACTAGGTCGTTCGGAACCAACAGATGAGGGACAGCCTTTAGTTAATGCACACAGAAGTGACTCCGCGGTAATCGGAGGTAAAGGGCAAAGGACTGCCAGAGACCTCCTGCTCTTCTCTCCCTGCTAGCATATTCCCAAAAATAGCTGTGAGAATGCACTGATTTCTGAGGCCAATGGCAGGACATGGATCCCTTAACAAGCTCAACCCTTCAGGAGACAGCGAGGGGAAGGAATCAGTGGTTACACTGAAAGACACCTCTTTGAAGACTAGTTACTGAAGTCTAAAATATAAGTTTTTTATTTGAAAATAGTCATCTGTATTTTAGTGTGAATATGTGTGTATGTAAAAAATCAGAAGTACTGAAATATTTATGCTTCTTTTCAAAGTAACCATACCACTCTCAGCCCTTTAGCCTGAAATATTTAAAAATGAGATTAAAAATGAAGCATATCAAGAAAAACACCTAACTGTGCAATGATCATCTTCTTAAAACATGATTACTTATGCTTCCTATAGTAATCATATCTTAGACTATACACACACATTTAAAGATGTAAAAATAAATGCATGTTAAATGTCTTCCAACCTGTCAATATAGTCTCTGAAATATGCTTATCCAGGTCTGGTTTAAAAAATGAATGTTCGATTCTATCTATATATCTTTGTAAGAACTTACTAGTTAATTCCATTAGATTATTGAAATGTGAGTCTGTTAGAAACTCTATGTGGTATGGAGAAAGTAAACTGTTCTCCATTCCTTTGCAGTTCCAGTAAGTACCCCCAAATTAGGTGATTGGGGCAGGGTATTCACTGTCCAGGTGGGCTGCACACCTGTCCAGACTGGATCTCTACACTTCATCTGCTTACATCTGGACATTCACTTTTTCCACAAAATTGAAAAGACATTCAAATACATTAAAGTTTTAACCAAATCTATCTGAAATTTCTTTCTTATCTCAACTACTCTTATTTTTACAGTCAGTACAGCAAATAACCCACAGTTTACAACTCTAAAGACAAAAAATAGTTATATCCCTACCTAAATTGCACATTTTTGTCACAATCTAATTTAAATCTTAATCATAAATCATTCTAGTTTAATGTTAATAAGAAAATGTCAATCTGATACAAAATATAATTTGAAAAAACCTACTTAAATGTGATTAATATTTTCAAAAGAGGAATTCCGTTCCAGAAACTTGCCAAATGTTATAACATATAGCTGATATCCTCCTACTTGAGAGAGCAAAGATAATAGTCAAAGTAATGATGGAAAAAAGATAACATCTTTGAAAATTTACTTCTTTTGACTAAATAGCATTGGCAAGTTGTGCAAAGTAAGTAAGTTGCACCAGTGTTATTCCCCTGAAGAATCCTAATTGGTTATTGATTTATGGGTTATGGGATGAGATCACAGAGATAGTGGGTGAAGATGATATTAACTTAGGCCCCCATCACTTCACAAAACAAACGTCACTTCACAAAACAAATAAGAGTTAAAAGTCATCAGTGGCATGCATAACAATCTGAAATGTATAATGGTGACAGTAATTTATAATCAAGTGGCTTCATCAGTGTTATTGAGAACTGTTGGTCTCCTACAATGTAATTGGATATGATACCTCCCTTTAAATTCCTGTAAATTAAACATAAAAATTGTTAAGGCAGCTCTTTTTTATTCCTAAATTAGATGCAAAATGTACTAAAAATAATAAGTATTCTACCTGAAAGCATTTAAGAATATTCACAAAATAATGAATATGCCATTCAGCTAAGGAGAAATTTGGGTTCCTAATGACATGTACTAAGGAATCACTGTGACCATTTATACTCAACTGAGCTTTGCGTCTGTCAGACACCATCACACTTGCTATACTTGCTTATGTCTGTCCCAGCGTATAATAAAGAACCCTAATTATCTTATAATGCACATTTGATTTATATAAATAAACAGTAATATGTTTTCTAACATTTGCTAATTGGAGATAATGCTACCCATGCTAATCACCATAAAAATGCATTGACTAGTGAACACTCCTTTTAACTCTTGGTTTTTGTATAGATTGGGCACTCACTCTTCAGTAGTAACATTTTTCTGGTCTACCTTGACAGTTTCAACACTGATGCATTTAAAGTATAGTGTGTTAAAATAATCAGAGCACTCTAAAACCATAGTGATGTTGCAGCCTCCCACTCAGAAATTCTGAGTCATTCTCTGCTTTGTAGTCAATGTAGATCGTCACTGGTGTAACTAATATTTTCAGTACTTAAAAACACTTTGAATAATCAATTTTCCATGCAACTGAATGTTAGTATTTCAGCAAATTTCTAATCCTACGGCATATTAGTTATCTTTTGCTACATGACAAATTATCACCCCCTTAAATAGCTTCATCCAACTCATACTTGCAAACTCAAAGCCTCTGTAGTCAGCAATTTTGTTGACAGTTTTACAAATGATCGTCCACTGTGGGTCTTATATTGCTGAACTCAAAGTGTCAATGAGGGCTGAGTTTGCATTCCACTGAGGGACTACTTCCTCACCTGGGTAGTTGTTGGCAGCATTCACTATCATGCAGTTGTCAAAATAAGAACATCTGGATTTGTGCTGACTGGGAGGGCTGCCCTGAATACCTAGATGCTGCCTGCAGCTCCATCTTCTGTAAAATGTCTCACCCCTGCCACCCATATTCAGTGGGAAGAGAGACTCTAATGAGACAGGCACTAAAATCCTGTCTGAGATACTCATGTACACGTGATCAGTACAATCTACCATCTTTGCTATTTTATTGACTAGAAGCATACACTGCATACACATACAAGCAATAGAAGAGACTCATACAGGGCTTGAACCCCAGACTTGAGCACTTAAAACTGCCTTGTAGAAATAAAAGACCTACATACAGTACTTCAAAATCATATTAGCAGTTTTCATTAAAATTCTTACACCTAGGCTTGTAATTACTCTGCATAGCCTATATGTGTAAAGTAATTAACACCTACTTATTCATTAAAATGAAATGTGGACCACATTATGTTTCCACATCTAAGTGAGAAGTTTTAACTGATATCCAATCTTGCTATGTCTTTACAATGAAGGCATAAAGCTGTTATATGTAAAGATTATATTGACTTAGAAGTTAACTTCAGCTTGTAATATTATCTCTTAGTTTCAACTTTCCTGATGACATCTATGGTGTTGATATATGATGTAAATGATGCTAGAGTAGATTTTAGTTAGGCTGACATTTACAGTTCAGATTTTGATTTTGTGTTTTTCCCTTCTCTTTCTAGGAGTTATAGCAGTTGTGATCTTTATCTTGCTCTGCATCATTGCCATCGCTGTACGCATTTATCAGCAGAGATGGTTATACCAAAAGAATGAATCAAACGTTCCCCCAAATGGGGACAATGCTGAGACTGCTCTGAAAAGTGAGCTTAACCAGCAGAGTGCAGTCAGTGAAAGCCAGAAAGAATATTTCTTCTGATTGGCAGCAGTGGGGTATTTACTATTGTGAGAAGCGGACTTTCATGCTCAGAAGGGCCTCCTCTTGACCCCTGGGACAAGTGGTGGGTGTAGAGCATCACCAACCAGATGGTGACCAGCATCAGACATCATCCAGGGAGACTCTGCTCAGTGCACCTTTGTCTATGAGACAGGGTCCTCAGTGCACTCATGAATCATGACTTAGAAGTTTCTTGCTGATCTTCTAAAATCAAAATATATTTTGCATAATGAATTGATTTTAAATGAGAGCAAAAATTTGAGCTGTGGCCCTACTCCTAAAAATACAACACAGAAGTTTATGAAAGTCAACATTGAACTCCAATGGTCTGTGTCACATGGGAATCTAGGTTGTCATCATTTATCAGTTCCCTGCCAACACTGTAAACCAGGATGTAAGTCTCAGAGGGCTTCAGCTGGTTTCCATCTTCCTAGTCCCAGAGCCCAATGACCAAAACTACATTGGAAACCTGGAGAAAACAGCTTTTAAATCAATTTAGATACATTTTAGTAATGAACTAAGTATTAAATATCAACTCTGAAATTGAAGTATTGAGTTCAGATATGGAATAGAAAGTTGCAGGTAGCAAATTGTGTACAGGATTCTAATCTCTAGTAATTTGCTCTTTTGTCTTTGTAACTTGTCATTACAGTCTTTGTAGATTATAATAATAATCTCAACAAAATGTACATTTTCTAACTAAACTTGTGTTCCAGATATGAAATTTATGCTCAGCACTGCAAATATATCCTTTCTCCTTTTCATTTGAATGAATATAATTCTAAATTTATTTCCTTTAAATATGGGTTATTAATTTACTTTTCTTTGTAGTCCTGTGACTTTTTTATTTTGTTATTTCTTAGGGGAAAAGTTGTATCTTGAATAAAAGTTCTATTTCACATTTTAAATTTTGAACTAATAAAGGCAAAACATTCCCTGAATTATCATCTCCTCTAGGCATAATTAGGAATTATCAGCAGTTAGCTGCTTAAGTCATGGGAAGATGCAGGTCTATAATCTGAATTTAATTTGTCATTTGATTCAAGATTCTGAGATCTTAGGGTCAGTTTCCCATATCAGTTTCCCAGTTCATTTTATATTAGGGCATATTTGCATACTAGGGAAACAAAGAACTCATATTAACTATGAAAGTTGTTCCAGTTAACTGCTTTTGTGGTAGATACCGTATTTTTGGCATATAATTACCATTAGATAGTTGCATGAAGTCATCACTTGCACTTAATAGCCAAGTATTTTTTAAAACTATGCTGCAAGGCTGACATCCCACTGCCATCTGTCTGTTTGATATTAACTAGATTGCATACTTTGACCACAACTGGAAAACTTGGAACTATATACATTTAGCCTTGGAGTATACGCTGACTTTTCTGTATCTTTTTTAAAGAATGGGAAATACCCTCTATATTGTACTTTCTCCCAAAATTTTTTTTCTTACAGTTTCATGTGAGTTTTCTCTGAGATATTGCACACTACCACAAATTTAGTGGCTAACTACAATACACACCTATCATTTCATGGATGACAGCAGGTGGATTTAAAGGATCTCTGGAAAAAGAAGGCTGCCACCAAGCATCAACCACAGCTGTGTTCTCATCTGGACACTCAGTTAAGGAAGGGTTATTATTCCCATTCTCATGGCTATGGACAGTGTTTAGTTTCATATCACCAGAGGATTTATGAAAGTTTGTTTCTTCAAAACCTGCAAAAGAGAGAGGGACTCTAGAGTAAATCTTCTAAGAAGACTTATAATCTTATGTGATGTACATTGCCTTCTCCATATTCTTCTGTTGGTTAGAAGCAAGTCATAGGTCCTGCCCATATTCAAGGGGAAGGACCTGACCATGTTCAGATTATGGGGAACTTAAATTTTACCCACCACAGCACTGTATCTATATTGATGTTTATCAAAATGAATAATGTTCAGATTTCAATATAGTAATATATGAAAGACTTACCTTGGTGATGAAATACATACATTTTCACCAAAGGCCTATACAGATTCAAGGGAAGGATTCAAAAGGAAAATATGGTTTCTATTTAATGCATAATTGTGTGTAAAATATAAAATTGCTGCAACTCTAGCCAGTGATTTTCTTATGTTCCAAAAGAATTCATCACTTTGGTAGCTGGAATTTTACATATTTATAGATGTGAAATTCACTGTGCTTTGCTCTCTTCTCTAAAGAAAAGACAAAATATTTGCACCAAGTTGAAGTGATGCATTATCCACTTCCCCTTACTGATTTGTAAACTTTCCTGCTTACTTGTTAATAAAGTAACATTTTTTAATTAAATTAGGAAAATATTTTAAGAGAGTTGAATGAAACAAGAACTGTGAAGTTTTATTGTTTTTCCCCTAAAATATTAAACAATGTACAAATGTATACTTCCATAGTGGTGGGTGCTTTATCCACACTGTATATGGAGAGAATTTCATAATCTGTAAACATTCTTTATGATGGTATATAAATTATCAGACCAATAGTGAGTATATAATGATGTGTAAAATCTCAGATACAAAGTAGGTAAATATTTACTGATTATGATAAGCTACAGTGCCTGTGAGTGTAGATATTTAAATCTTCGCAAGAGAAGAATACTTAAATAACCAATGAGTCATTTATTGACTGTTTACCATATACACAAAATTGAATTTTCCACCAGAGAGTTAGGTTACTAGAACACTAATTAAATATAGAGGTGGTAGCTATAAATAACATTCTTCTATGAAATGAAAATTGAAAGATGATAATCCCCAAGTTATATGTGTAGAAAAAATAGCATGTAATTAATATTAATTGTTGAGTTTAGAACTTATGACCTTCTTTATCCTTTAATGAAGCCCAGCTTGCTATCGCCCCAGAATTATTTAGTGTATTGGGGTATTTATGTTCTGTTTTTCTAGAAAAATCACTACTTCAAGAACCATTTTCCTCAGTCTATCATGTAGAATACATGGTAAAAAGAACATTCAGTTTCAGTAGATTTTTAGGAAAGTAAAATGGTCCTTATCCTAAAAGAAGACAAACATAATTGTAGCACTTTTTATCTAGTATCAGTTAGCCCTGCAATGCAACTATCTTAATCTTTAAACAAGAGGGATGAGATGGACATGTGCTAAATGTAAGGGTGTCTTTGGCTGCTTAATCTATTGTTTTGCAATCCATGTACTAAAATTTTGAGAATTTCATGGCATATGTTGTTTTCTACATCCCCTTTTCTTAGTGTGTCTCATGATTAAAAGAAAACACAAGAAAATGATGAAATGGTTTGCATAGAAGGCAATTGGATTCTATGTGTATGCACCCACACATTTGCAAGGACATTAATAGATTTTGTACAAGTTGAAAATAACTAATTAGCTGAAATTGGGCTACCTAAATTTATGTACCACTACCACTTTTGGGAAAATGAAAGTATAAACACTATTTTTACAAATTTAATTTCAGAAAATCAAGTTTTTATTATTAAAAAATGATTTTCATTCTCAGAATTACAAGAGATTTGCAGTTGACAAAGGAAATAAATATCATGCCAGCTAGTCCTTTCCTCCATCCTCAGATTCTCTAAGCATGTCTAAATCACTTCTTATGAAACCAGGTGGTAAGGGAAAAAAAGCTGGACTCTTTATACAAAAAGAGAAAAGCAAGATTGATGAGACCACAAGTGGTCCCTTGTTTTCGTTCCTCCATTCCAGTCTCAGTCTCTAAGTTCTAGGCAAAACTCTACTTGCTTCAAAAGACCATGTAGACCAAAATTGTGCCTTCTTCTCCAAGTTTAAAGAGAGTTTCAAAACAAAACAGAAGATCAAAGATGGCTGAAGTACAAGTATTACATATCTTTTCCAGGTTTCCAAGATTTTCTGAGCTTTTAAACTTTTCCAGAAAATATAGATTCAGCATCAACTTACATAGGTTCCCAGGTTTCTCCAGCATGCTATCCTCTTGTCAAAGGTCCAGGCTCCAGTTTCCAGGTTCCAAGCAAAGGCTAAGTTCCAGTTTACAAACAAAAGCAATTTTCTATTACCAGAGTGCTATCCCCCTTTTTAATTTTTATCATTGAGGGTTCTCCCACCTGGGTGCAAGCATCTGCCCCGAGACCTAACCTTAGCAATAAGGGTAAATAGAGGTTTATTTACAGGTAAAAGAAAAACAAACTGAAAGAGTCTAATAGTCCACACCCTCACAAGTCTCTCAAACAGAAAGGAACCCCACTTCTGCTCCTTATGGAACTGCATGGGGTTTACCTCAGTTCTGGTGTACATAAGTCCGAAATCACCAAATTACGCCCTTGTCCTTTGGTCCTCAGTCACTCCATTCAGCATGAGGTGAATTCCTGCAATAGGAGGTTCAACTAGGGTCTATCTGGTGGCTCAGCACTTTGTCAGGGTCACCTCTCCTCCACCTTCACAGCTCCTGACCCTTTGGGGCCTGAATGTCGGGAAAGCCCTAAAAGACTCCGTTTCTGGGTCTTTTTCCTTCAGGAGCTTTTGGAACTGAAACCTCTGAGATCTCTGAATTTGCTTCCACTTTAATTCCCGAAAGTTCATTTCTCAGTCTCTGCTCCTTTCTTTTTATTCTCTCTCCCCTCCTGGAAACTGGAGCTCCAGTTTTCCTCTACACACCCTCTTGGTCTCTCCTCACCTGGGATTTGCAACGAAGTGAAAGAAGGGAATGCCTTTATCTGGTTTAGGCTATCTTTTACCTATGTGTCTTTCAGACACAGCTAATGGCAGCAATTTTAATTTTAAGCTAATGCCTAAATTTTAATACTGCCCATGTTGGGGTCACAGTTTTATTTCTTTTTTTGTTGTTGTTTTTTTGTTTTTGTCTTTTTGAGACTAGGTCTCGCCATTTTTGCCCATGGAACTGCAAGCTCTCGTTGCCCGGGGTACCACAGACTCAAGCAATCCCCAGCCTCAACTTCCCAGGTAGCTGGGATTACAGGCGTGTGCCACCACGCCCAGCTATTTTTTTGGAACTAGGTCTCGCTACGGGCCCCAGGCGGGACTTGAACCACGATCCCTAGCCCCAGCCGCTCCATAGGCTGAAGCTTACAGGCACGAGCCACCATGCCCAGCATACAGTTTTATTTCTAAGTAACTTTTTCATTTACCTTTGCTACTCCCTGGATTAATCCAGTCTTCTCACTGTTCCAGCCTTTCCGCAGGGCTTCTCTGTCCAAGCAGTAGCCCATCTGGTGGGCCTCTGGCTCCAGGGGCCACATTCCTCCCTCTTGCTTATTTAGGTCCCTTTATTCTCTCCTGCCATACTCTGCCCACAGTGTCCCTATCTGCTTTCTCAGGACAATGGTACCCTTCTATTTTCCTGCATCACCCCTTAATACTTACAAGGTAGTACCACATCTTCGTATAGATATCATCCACTAACTTACAATAGATCTCCCATCCTGATAAATCCTTTATAAATGAAAGTACTCTAAACCGAAAGCACATTTAATACACCTAACTTACCACACCTCATAGCTCAATCTAGCTGGCGATAAATATGCTCAGAACACTTATTATACTACCATACAGTTGGAGAAAATCATTGAAAACAAAACCTACTTTATAATAAAAAGTTGAATACCTCATGTAGTTTATTAATAGTGTATTGAGAATGCAAAACAGAATGCTCTAATTTCAAAACCCAAAATATGTTTACTATTGAATGTGTATAACTTTCATGCCATCATAAAGCCTATAAAGAAATCACACAAGTTATATATTACAAAAATGTTTATGCCATTTGTTAGGGTATTATTTTATAAAATTAAAATTTAGTCTCTGCACTTTGCTTAGCTGAACAAAGCCTGGAGTCACAAAAAGACATAAGACAGGGACATCTGGTAGAGTTGCCAGGGGAATCTGGCCCTAGGTACACATGGCCAACAGGGGGTTTTCAGGAGTTTCAGGCAAGCAGAAGTTAGCAAAACCCCCCTGTGAGGAAGACCCACCTGAACCCAATGGCACAACAGGTAAAAGCTGGCAGAGACCAACCCCCACAGTCCAGAAAAGTATTGTTACGGTTCAGAATCCAACCAGCCTCACACAGAACACAAGACCACAAGAGATGCAAAAGCAAAAGGCCTTTATTTCCAGCGACCTGGAGCACTTACCGATGCAGCAGAGTAGGGTGGAGGGAAGAACCCCGACCCTCAGGAGAGCAAGTTTTTTCTACTTTTACAGGCAGCTTTGAGGAATTTTCATATAGATATTTTGGTATAAAACTTTTTACAAGTACTAGATAATCATCTACTGCTTTTGCGGTCAGGGCAGTACTAATGGTAAATTTCACAAGTACTAGATAATCTTCCGATGGTTTGCGGTCAAGGCAGTAACGGTAAGGGCGACAACCCAATTCCAGGCATAGTTCTGCCTTTTTTTAGCTCCTGTTACTATGGTCTTAGACTCTTGAGCAATAATTTTCTGAATTCTCAGGCTTTAACATTTTACATTTAACATCTTATTTTTCTAAACTCCAACATTTCCCCCCTTTGTGCAAACTGTGAGCACTCACAGCTGTGAATATACATCAGTATATGACACTTGCTGGTATTGTTGCCTTAAGACTAAAGCGTGTGCTACATTAAACCTATCACACACAAAAGCAAGCAAGCGATTAAGAATACAAGGGCCAAAGGTGAGCATTAGCAGAAGTAAAACTAAGGGTCGGGCAGAGGCAGCCAACAGGGCGATGAGCCATGGGGAGGTATTGAACCAAGATTCAAACCAACTTTTTTTTGAGGTTTGCACTCTTTTTTGTTTGTTTGTTTTGC
The DNA here is from genome assembly GCA_004024945.1 of Uropsilus gracilis. Taxonomy (NCBI): domain Eukaryota; kingdom Metazoa; phylum Chordata; class Mammalia; order Eulipotyphla; family Talpidae; genus Uropsilus; species Uropsilus gracilis. The sequence continues at coordinate 5,303 of PVHY01002853.1, read as the reverse complement.
TAGGCCCTCTCATACCTTAGCCATAGAGCTTCTGACAACCCCGTGTGATCTGCATAGAAGTAACACTCTTCCCCCAAGGCGGTGCAAAGCACCCCTTGCTGCAAGAATAACAAATCCAACCCTCTATGGTTTTGCAACACCACCTCAGAGAGGGAGGTGAGGGAACATTTGAGACTGGAAACAGATCTGATGGTTGCTGTGCTGCTTTTGCTCTATGCTAGAGAGAAACTGCTCATTAGTATAAAAGCTAAGTCTGGGAAGAATGTGGACTAAAAGGCACCATTCTTTGTTTTGGCTTAGCGCAGCACCTGAAAAAGCAGTGCATCACCCCTGAGGTGTTACAGGCCCACCACACATTTTGAGGAGCAGCATAATAGAGCTATCACTAACAATGGAAATGCTGCTATTGCACGGAGTTGTGGTAGGACTAGAGGCAGATATGCAAACACCTACTCCTTGAACTGCTGAAAGGGTTAAACCTTGCTTAGGCCATCTTGATCATCTGGCAATGCTGCTGGGAAATTTCACTAACGGAGGCATGAGAGACAGCTAAAGCTTTGTAATAGGGAGGGGGTGCCAACAGGCAGAGCCAGCAAACCTGAGTAAAATCTGGGGAGGATGCATTAAGTAGGAAGAAGGAGTGGGAGATGAGAGACCATAAGGGATCTAGAGAAGAGGAGGGCAAAAGGGAAGGAGAAGGTGTTTGGTCATTACCCATATAGTGAAGTTCAGCATCAGGAACAATGGGGGACGGTCTACCAAACATAATTTCAAAGGGTGTAAATCCATCCATATAAGGTGTATTTTTAACACGAAACAGGGTATAGGGAAGAAGCGTCACCCAAATCCCCCAGTCTCCAGACATAATTTTGTTAATGCTTTTTTTTAAGGTCCTGTTTATGTATGTATGTATGTATGTATGTATGTATGTATGTATGTATGTAATTTTTTAATTTTTAATTTATTTATTTTTACCTGCCCTGAACTTTGTGGTTGATAGGCACAGTGGAATTTTCACTGTGTGTCTAATTGAGCTGTCAATTTTGGGGTAACTTGGGCTACAAAAACAGGCCCATTGTCTGAACCTATAAATTTTGGGACACCAAACCGAGGAACATTTTTTTTTTAAGTTTTATTCTTTTTAAAAATTTCTTCCATAGATAAATGGTTGCTAGGATGCCTTCTCTCCCCCCACCCCAACCCCTATGGTCCATCCGTTCACTCAGACTCCTCTCTCGTTGTTTGATGATTTATGTTCAGTCCATAGGTCTCTCTTCCTTTTCTGTGTTTGTATCTATTTGACGGTGAGGGACTGTGTTCTGGTACCCAGCATTCTGTGCGTGAAGGATTGTAGTCTTAGCTTTGCGTTGGGCAGCCTGTCCAGGCTCATTTGAGGTTTAACCATGTCTTCTCATTGCTGGCTACATGGTATGTCCTTTGCCCCTTCACCCCGCAGTTCTGCCTTCTGGCTTGGGAGGCCTTGCTCCCAGTCATTTACCATAGTGAGGTTTCTCAGAGAGAAACCACCAATGGCCTTTGTGGATGATCTACACTCTCTCCCTTTTGCAGATTTGTTGTGGAGTCAGTTCCCCAACACTGGGGGCTTCCTCTCCTATGGTGTGGGGAGGGACTCCTTGTTTTCTTGGGTGACATATCCCAAAGTGGGGTCTTGGTTCATCCATTCCTGATGAGTTTGTAGGCACACTTTTGTGATAGCTCTTCATCATGGTTGTTTCTCCAGTCCATTATGTTTTATGCTACTCCTCCTAAGTCCTGCCCAGTTGTATTGGGCAGGGTGCTTATCTGTCCCTCACACGTTCTATGTTGCTGTTTGCAAAGTTTGTTTTTCTTATTCCTCCTGAGGACTAAGTGGAGTGAGAGTGAACTGACAAGACCTCCTCTCCCCCCAACCCATCACCCTCCCGCCCCCCGTGGGTCTTTTCTTGCCTACACACTGGTCCAGTCAGGGTTTCCCTGACCAGCCTCCGAAGCCCTCTTACCCTCCAGCTTGCCAGCAGAGGGTGTTCAGTGGGGTGCGCTCTTGGTGCTGCTGCCAGCCAAATGCCAGCCTGCAGCTGCAGGCGCGAGCTGATCAGGGCACACACAGCCCCCACCAGGAAGAATTTTTTTTAACAGCTTTTTTTTTTTTTTTCCACAATAAGGGTGGTTTTACTTTTAGCTGCAATTGCCTTTGTCTACCCTGAAAAAGTGTCTACCATGACTAAGAGGTACCTATACCCAAACTTTTCTGGCTTTACGTCAGTAAAATCTATTACCCATGTTTTTCTGGGAAAATGTCTCTGCTTTTGGGTCCCTTGCTGTCATAGGGCTGGGGTCAGCTGCATGACCTGGCAGGCCTTGTACTTGACTACAGTAGCCTTAACTATGCCAAGGAGGAATGGAAAGTTCAACGAGCCTCTAGACAATAGATGTCTAATACTGTCGATTCCATCATGTGTCATCTGATGCAATTGCTGTACTAGGGTTTGTCTAATTTGTTGGGGCAGCAAGATTCGGCCATCTGGGTGTGTCCACCACCCATTAAGCAGGCGGGCTTGTGGGCACTTTTGTTGGATCCATGAGCGGTCATCTGGGGTGTTATGTAGGAGGGTTTTTTGGTAAGGTTGGCAGACCTGGTGGTGACAGAGAAAGGGACAGTGCAGTCACCATCTGAGTTGTAAGCTCACTGGGCATAGCTACCAATAAGGCTATCTGTCATGCCGCTTTGTCAGCCAGGTGGTTACCTGTGTCTATTAGTGAGTCTCCTGGTTGATGCCACCCTCTGAGGGAGATGAATCATCTTTAAAAGGGCTTGAATTAGAGAAGCATGGCAAACTGGTTTACCTTCAGAGGTGATGAATCCTCACTCAGCGTAGATAGCCCCGTGTACATGGATGGTGGCAAAAGCATACCTGCTGTCAGTGTAGATGTTCAGGTCCTTGTCTGCAGCCAGGGCCAGGGCCTGTATAAGTGCCATGAGCTCCGCTTGTTGTACAGAAGTATTGTCCAACAGCCCTTGACTCCAAATGACCTCTTCGTGGGAGGTGACAGAGCCCTGACCCACCTTTGTCCATCTATCACCAGACTACTGCCATCAGTAAACCATGTCAGGACTACCACATGGTCTAGTGGTTAGGATTCCTGGTTTTCACCCAGGTAGCACAGGCTGCTGATGCTTGGCTCAAAATCTGCAGGCACGAGTGAGCCTCTGGCACAGAGGGATCTGGCCCCTCAGAAAGAAGAGAGGCTGGATTTACTGCAGCACTGACTTGGAAGTGGACTCAGTGTGTGTCCAAGATGGTAGTGGGTTGCTGATCCACTTTCCTTCTGTTGCTGATCCACTTTCCAGGAGGGTGTCTGAGCACAGTCTCCAGGGTGTGGTGGGTGGACATGAAACAGTTTGACCTAGAGTTAGCTTATCAGCATCTTTCAGGACCACTGCTGCAGCAGCTATAATGTGCTCGCAGGGTGATCAGCCTGAAGCCATGAGGTCTAACTGCCTTAGCTTTTTATCCTCTTCCCTAATTTTATCTTCCCTTTTTCTAGCCTCAACTCGGAGCTTATCCTCTCTTTCTTCTGGAGTTTCCCTATTATAAAATACTTTTTCTGCTGCTCTTACAAGCTCCTGAATAGGCCTCTCACCCAGTCTTTCTAATTTTTGCATTTTTTTTTATATCTGGTGCTGACTAGTTAACAATGGTCATTATGATGGCTGCTCTACTTTCTGCTGCCTCAGAGTCCAAGGGTATGAATAACTGGAAAGCTTTCATTATATACACCTTAGCCAAATTGGTTGGTTTTCAGGCAGCAGCACGTAACCCAATCATGAAAGTCTGGTGGAATTTTCGAAGATGCTGCCTACCTACAGGTTGGGTAAAATCCCATTGTGGACATTCTATGGGGAAGGCCTGGTTAATTATCAGCAGGTCTTGGGTGGGTTTTCCATCTTCCCCCAGCACATGACAGCAGGCTTCTAAAATGATATGGTGTTTCTTTTCTGTGGTAAAATGTTCATGAGTAGCTGACAATCATCCCATCAATGTACACACATCCCATCCATGGTGTGTAAAAGAATGGACTCAATAAGATTGATTAGTCCCCTAGGATTTTCTGAGAAAGGGAGATGCTGATGTTTCCAATTATATAAGTTAGAAGTGGGAAAAGGCCAATATTGATAAACCTGGGCCCTGTCCTCTCCCACTGGACATATGTCTTAAAGGGGTCAGGAGCGGAACTGATGGGGTGCATTGGCATGTTCTCGAGGCAGGTTCGGGGGGAGACCACTTCAGGGTCTTGACCCTCCCCTCCCCCTTGACCTGCTCCCTCCCCCAAGGCCAGTGGAGGATAGGGAGGTGGAGGTTCAACTGCTCACCTTCTTCCTGGTGCTACTTGTGGTGGAGCCATTGGAGGTGACATCAGGGATTCTAGGAGTTTGATAGGGGTTGAATTGGGCAGCACCTTGGATGAGACTTTTTCAGGCACCTCAGGTGTTTGTGAGACGTAGATTCATGCTGCCCGCCCAATCCCTTGAACAAACCTGGGAACAAAAGACCAGAGCCAATGTGGCAGGCAAACTGTAAGATCCTCCTCTCATAAGAGGATCTAAGGAACCTGATCTGGGTGGTAGCTTAATATTCAGTGTTTGACCTCCTGGATGACTTCCCACTCCAATGTGCCTCCCGGAGGCCACATGAAATTGGATTTTGCTGTAAAAAAAGAAGCCCACTCTGCAGAACAGAGAGTGATTAGGGTCTTTTTTTTTTTTTTTTTTGACATCTAGATTCAAAGTATGAGCACGCCTGCAAACATGGAGAAATGGTTAATCATGAGCCCCAAAGGAGTTGATTGGTCTTGTCCCATGGCTATAAAGGAAAATTGCAAATATTCACGCAATCAAAAATACACAATCAAAAATACAATCAAAAATACAGGGGAACAAGAATACACAAGAGATACAAAACACAAATTGCACTGATTCAACACAAGCTGGCTGGCAACCAAGACAACCAAGAGAGAAAAAATCAATGCCTGAATTGGACCTGGATTCCACATCAGGCCATTCTCTGGATTCTGCATCAGAGACCCTTCCTCCAAGAGGGCAAGACAATCCTCTCGAGGGTCTTCCAGGATGTCTCCCACACCTGAGGAATTCTGAGGCTCCCCCAGATCTTTGCCTGGGAGGCCTTCCAGCTCTGCTGCAAGCACTAGGTCTGGATTCCATGTCAGACCATCCAAAAATAAGGAAAGAAATAGTAAGAATCCAAATTCTCAGGAAGCCAGGTGCCCCCCCCCCCCCCCCCCCC